>WUAM01000162.1:6101222-6116323 GCA_024336885.1 Actenoides hombroni | reverse complement strand
AGGGGAGGTTGGCCGGGGCTCTGAGCACCCTGCTCTAGTTGCAGATGGCCCTGCTCCCTGCAGGGGGGTTGCACTAGCTAACCTTCAAAGGTTTCTTCCAATCCAAACCATTCTGTGATTCTTCAGCTTTTCAAATGCCTGGTACACATCACGAAGTTTGCACGAGTGTGCAGAGAGGTCCTGTCACAGACACCACTACCTTCCTGGCAGCTTACCCAGCATCATTTCTGCTGGATCCACTTATGGGTGCTCCTTGTATGGCTGTCACTGGTGCCCAGCTCCTCTTTTTGCCTCTGGCACCCCCTTCCAGTAGGGCACATTACCTGGTGGGCAACCACTCACTCTGTCATTGGTTTAGCAGCAAACCAAATGATTTCTTGTACACACAGAAGCAAATCCTCTTCTACAATGCACAGGAGAGATTCCCCCCAAATACTTGCAGCTTCAAGGTCATGCCTTCAAGGGCATTCTCTTACTGAAAAAAAGAGGGTGCTAGTACAGCACACACCAATACAATAAACACCCTTCCTCCTCCAGTTCCGAGGGAAACTCGGATTTCTCCCCAAACTGCACAGAAAACAATCTCATGAATATCCACTTTGCAATCTCTGGGTATTCAAAAAAAAATTCCTCCCCGGCTTTACTGGCCAGCCCAGCCCCGGGGCAGCTCTGTGCCGTGCCTGCTGAAGTCCCTCACGCGCTGCCTGTGCGTTCCCCGCCACATGAAAACTGTATCGTGTTCCCAAACAGCATGGCAGGTTGTTTACAAAGACAAGCCAACTACAGCTATTTTTATCCCCATCTCCCAATTTATAATTAGTACAGCCTTTGAGCGAGATGCACTCGCAGCACGGCACCAACACACCGACTGGAAACAGGGCTTCCTGCAGTGCCACTGGCCTTCCCGGGACAGCTCTGCTCAGTGTAACCAAGTGCTGGGCACGCTAAGGGCCACGGGGGCTGTGGGGCATGGCGGGGACCAGGGAGAGCGCAGTGAAGGAAAGCACCTTGCAGGTGGAGCTGGGAAGTCCTCCAAGAGGAGGTAATCCTTCTCCAAGTGCGCGATGCAGCTGCCACTGCTGCTCTCTCTGGCCTGACATCAAAAAAGTTTCTTCCTTTTCAGCAATACAGAATAGAACCACAGAATGGTTTGGGTTGGAAGAGGCCTTGAAGATCAAGTCCAACCGTTCCCCCAGTGCTGCCTGGGCACCACTACCCCATGTCCCTCAGAACCACAGCTCCAGGGCTTGGAAACTCCTACAGGGATCACGGGGACTCCACCACTGCCCTGGGAAGCCTGGGACAGCTCTGGAGGGGAAAAAATTGTTCCTCAGCTCCAACCTAAACCTCCCCTGGGGCAACTTGAGGCCGGTTCCTCTTGTGCTGTCTCTTGTTCCTTGGGAGAGAGACTGACCCAATATCCTAAGATACCCTGCAACTCACTTTGCTGCTAAAGTGAACACAGAGCAGCTGCTCTGCAGAAACACTTCCATGGCAGTGATCTCCACACAGTTCACATCACAACATCCTCCTGTATGCCGAAAGCCTCCCAGCTCAGCTCAGGGGGTGCTGGGCACACAGCTCCTGTCTGAAGCGTCCCCAAGCACAGAGCCTCAAATCCAGGCAACAGGGTTACAGATACAGCTCTCCAGCTGCAACAAAGGCTCCCTTGTGCTACTGCGTGGCCTGGAAGGGGGTGAAGAGAGTGGGACATGGCTGCCAGGAAGCCAGAAGAGCCGTGAGCGGGTAGGAAAGCAGAGAAACAGAGCCAGAAAAGGGAGAGCAATAGGAAACCTGGATCCAGCCGCCGCCTGCTCCTCTGCCCAGCTTGGTTAGACTGAAACACATCGGCAGCCACAAGCTCTGCATCTTCATCACCTCCTCTGCCCTTCTGCCCAGGAAAGCTGAGGAGCTGGAACTGAGCAAGGGGAGCCTCTGGAGTCTCACCTGCTCTGAGGTGCTCCTGCAGGGACAGGGAACAGGCAAGCACAACCCAAAGGGCATCGGCCCTTCCCACCCCTGTCCAGAGGGCAAAGGAAGCCAAGATCAGGTGAACCCTCCCAGCCTCCCTCATGGGATAGTGCAGTTCCAACCTTCTGTTTGCCCAGAACCATCAATGGTCAAGGCAGAAATTTACCAAACCACAGAGAAGTCACAGAAGCAGAAGCAGGGAGTAAAGTCCGTAGACTGCAGCAACACCCACCCTGAATTCTGCTCTTCTTAAAAAAGAAAGTCTGTGGGCTTAAGTGTGAGCAGAAATATTTATGACAACCTAAGCAACCCTTCTAAACATAATTAGCAGTTTTGTTTTATTCAACTATGAGGTCACCAAGACTCCTTTCCATACTCTGCCAGCTTTCACTATGGTAAAAAAAGCACCAGAAACCTCATAGATGAAACCTACACTATATTAAACTTGGCTTCCTGGCTCCTTTGGCCTCAAAAAAGCCAAACCATTTCCTCAGGAAAAACCACGTTTGCCACCTGCACCCACGGCACTCTGGGATAGTTTTAACACAAGTGAGAAAGCTCATTGAAGCAGCCACTGTAGTGAGCTGAGAAACAAACACTGCCCACTGAGACCCACTTAATCAGACCTGCCCATGGTGTTACCGACAGAATGTTGTCCCCTGTCCATAATTTTGCCATTTCCAGACTGTTGAGGGTCCTCCTCCTGTGCTGGTTTTGCCCTTCCAGCTGGCAAAAACTTGCTCTGTTCTACTGGCAGGTAACCAAAAATAGTAAGATCATCTCTGTTAACGCACTACAGCGCTGATCTCCCCAGGCAAAAATCCCCACATTTTCAAGGAAGGCAAAACATTTCAGTGCATGTGAGCAAGAGACAGCACTTGCCATCTCCCATACATCGAGCAGTGCACACTTCTGGGCTGCAAATCAACATTTCTGAGTCTCGAATTAGCCTTCGGTGTCCCAAAGCCAACAGTTGCGTTGCTTTGCCTAAGCCATCGCGACTATAACAACTTCAACAAAAAGAGAAATAATCCCATGGAAAACACTGGCCAGTTTCCAAGACAAATAAATAGCTATAAGCCGAGAAACAGCTCAAACAGTAATTACAGACAATAGTCAGTTGGGTGGTGCATGTGCAGTAGCCAGGGAGAAGGGATAAACCAGCTCTCTCTGATGGGAAGGGAAGCGAGAGGCAGCTTGTTAGCCCTACAAAGCAGATGGGCAGCAGCCCGGGCAGTACAAGGGAAAATACCACGTGTCTCAAAGAGCCCTCATGTAAGCCTGGGCATGGTAGACCCCTGTAGGCAGAACTGGCTCCCTAAGAGAAGCTGTGTCTAACCCTGGCACTAAGTCATCTGCTCAGCTGCTGAAGGAAGGCTGGGTGACTTTGCACTACCCAACTCCTAGCCAGAGACAGCTGCCCGTGGCTACTGCAAGTCGTTAACGGCCCAGCAATCCTGGCTAACAAGGAGCAGACCTGCAGAACAGAACGGGAGATTTTATGTCTTAACCTGGCAGCAGAGAGAGATTAAAAATGCTTCTGACAAAGACACGTAGTCAAAGATGGGACAAGTCCCCTGTAGCAGATTCTTGTGACACCGCTTTGCTTTCAGGCCGAGGTGGTAGACAGGGGGATGTTAAAAGCACATTAATCCCCGACATAAAGCCTGCAGCTTCCAAGGGGGAGGTTAATTATTAAAGCAGCAGCTATAAAAATAATCAGTAGTTCAGAGACATATGCCTATCTCATTGGCAGATAAGTGCTCCAAGAACCCTGTACGGGCATTTGCAGATTCGCTCCCTGCTCCCCACAGGTAGCAACACAGCCATTTAAACACCACCAGTTTCATTAATTTCCCTTTGTAAAAATGGATTAGAAATGATAACTAAGAGGCACAGTAGCAGCAGTTTCCCCTGTTCTTTCCACCTTCCTCCTTCTCAGTCCCTGTAAGACCAGAGCATGTTTGTTTCACTCGCCAACAAAACAAAAGAGGAATCGTGATGCTGATTAAAATCTTTTAAATACATCCATTTTTTTCTTTAAAATAATCAGGATGACAAATACTGGGAGATTAAAGATAAAACCTGAGCTGGAACAGACACTCCTCAACACCCTCACTTTTTGAAAGTCAGGTTAGTCACTAGAATACCCCAAACACAGATACTCAGAGTAGGGCTGGACACACGTGCCCTCGGGATACCCTAACTTCGGGGGGGAGGAGAGGGGGGAAGCCTGCTGCTGCCACATACATGCAAAGATCACCTCGTTCCGTGAGTAAAAGCAGAGCACGCTCTGTGTTTGAATGAGGAATGGGTGTTATTAACAGCAGGAATTAAGTTTCCCCTTGGTGCATTCCAGCCCGCTGAACTCCAACCCACCCATTTATAGGTAGGAAACACAGAAATCAAGACTTGCAGCGCTGGTTGTGCGTCACTGAGCTGAGCAACTCCAGCTAGCAGTATTTAACTTGGTTAAATGAACGACTTGGTTGGGAGGCTGGAATCTCAGCCATTTCTCACCAGATTAATTTACTGTATTGTCTCTCGAGGGGAGAGGTTCCGTGTCTCTGATGTTTGTCTCGCCATACACTGCGAGTATTAAACAGGAGATGACAAACAATTGCCAAGCTGGCTGTCCTCCAGTTAATCAGCCCGCTTTGACTGGGATTCATCTGCGAGCCGCTGCTGAAAACCAATTGCGTGTTTAACGGGGCAGAAAGATGAAATCAATTTTGATCCGCATCTCCAAAGCGTCCCTCTTACGTAAAGTGCTGCCCGAGGGAGCAAGGGGCACATCCATCTCCTGGGCACGCCAGTACCCCTTCCCACCGCCCTCCCTGCAGGTACTGGATTACGCGGTTCCAGGGAGGAAGGAGCCCCAGCTGCAGACCCAGGAGATGCCCCTGATCACGGCACCCTGGAGCCACAGCTCCAGCTCCTCCCTGCTCTGCACGGAGTTGTCACCCCTGGTCGGGTGTCTGGGTGAGGATGGGTGGCAGCCCAAGCCCGGCGAGCGGTGCCAACGCCAGCGGCTGCTGCCCGGGGAGAAGCAGGGGCTGCCGGGCTGGAGTGTTCCGGGGATGGGTCCCGCTGCCGTGGGCTGGGGAACTGGGCCAGGCCCGGCTCTAAGCGGCACTGCCAGGAGCTGGGGGTCGATAGCAAGGCAGACGCACAGCAGTAGGGCAGTGGATGCCTCTGCTCAGGTGAGGAGCACCCACATCCTATCAGAAGCGATTTGCTGACTGCACTGCATCCCGGAATCTCTCTCCACGTGGAGACACTTAAAGGCAATAGCACCATTTTGGACTTAACCTCTTTTTCCCTCTTCTCTTTCAAACAGAAGAAGCTTCCTCAGTTAAGAAATAATTTAATTTTCCATTCCAACTCGGGAATTAACAAAGAAATTAGCTTTTCTGATCTTGTTTCTTTGTCTTTAATTACAATTTTATGACCAAAACCACACAAACAATTTATGTGAAAAGAGAAAAAACCACAATGCATCACCTGGGAATTTGTTTCCCTCTGGAATGGAGGATTCCAGCAGCATCCACAACAGCAGGAGTGGGACTCTTGCCTTCAGTGCACAGTTCACACCTTTCTAGGAGCTTCTAATGAAAGGCTCTGGCTTTCCATCCAAGGGCTTTGCATTGGCACCCTCAGCTATCCCAGCTGAAATCAGTGGGTCAAAGACTACTGATGGGGTTACAAAAAACCACTGCGATAGGACAACGTGACAAGTGAACTTTCCTATAAATCTTATGAATCTTTCTTAATATACTACAGCGAGTGTTGCAGCCCACCTTCCTCAGAGATGTCTTTTCTGAAGAGTAAGCACTATTCCCTTCCAGTGCTAACAAAGTGAAACTCACTCTTTTCAGAACTGCCATTTACAACTAAATAAATGGGAGACACAGCTGAAGCCCAAATGCATAAATCCAGAAACTTCCCTTTGTATTTTCCTGTTTTAAGAGACAGGCACGCTGTATTCAAACATCCTCAGACAGTCCCCTAAGCAGCAATCAAAAATAAAGCACACAGAAATAAATTTAAAAAAAAAGTAAATTAAAAAAAAATTTAAAAAGAACACTGACAATACTAAAGACCTTGCAAATGCTCAGAGTAGATGATCAAGGTCACAAGAGCTGGTCAGACAAATCAGAGCAGAGAGCACCTTCCATCATCTTTATTCTAGACACAAACATCATCATCTCTGCCCCTCAGTTCAAGCCCTAACCTTTTTTTAATCCTAAAGTCAAAAAATAAAATCTAGTTCTCCTTAAAGGGTAAAATTTACTGAAGCAAAACTGATGGTACAGCAACACAAATGACCTTTTCAAAGAAACTGGGTCTTTCCAGTACTGTACTATCAGATTGATGGTCTGCATCCCTGCTCCCGAGGGTTTAGGACTGCCAAGTCCACAATCAAGATGTTTTACTCTGAATCACAGCTTATTTGTTGTCAGCGGCGGACTGGAGGCTTCTATTTACTCACTCATTTGGATGTTGCTAAGAAAAGCCAGCCAGAAAAGGGGAAATCTCATAACCAAGACCTGATCATATTTGGCTTTCCAGCTGAGCTTCAGAAGTTTTAAATAAGCCCAAAGCCAGTATCCTCACTCTGAGAGCTGAAGTAAATAAAGTTAAAGCTGTACAGATCTTGATAAATTATTTTTAAGAATCCTTTCCTTCACTGCCAGTTCATCTGCTCTTCTCCAGAACAAGCTAGTTAGTGCCTAGAAGCGGTGGAAGGACTTCCATCTGCTACTACTTCAAAGACAGCTATCCTGGGAGGAAACGTCAACCTGTCCAAGACATTCGTTTCTAAACATATTAGACCTGCTGTCTCTGCCAAGGTGCAATTAAGCACTGTCTAATCTTTAAAAAGCCTGCAAGAGGGAAGTTTTAAACCCCAGATTCAAGAAGGGCCCTCAGTGAATAAAGGCAAGCGTCACGGTGACTTGTAACAGCCTCAGCTGTTTTCACTACGAGAATTTCCTGACCTGAGATTGCTGCAATAAGCTTGCAAGAATTGATTTATCTGCACTACAAGCAAGCCACCGGAGCTCTTAAACTGCATCTACAGCAGGACACTATGGCAAGTTGCATTTGTATCATGGCACTTGCAGTCCTTCCTCTCTCCTTGACTGCCCAGTCCCCTGCTCCTGCTCTCCCCCATGCTCATCACACCCCGCTGCGAGATGGTGGGGGGAGAAAGACCAGGGGAAAACCAACTTAAAACCAAATGGAATAACAAAAATCAATAGCTTTCTGCTGGCTTAACCCTTGAATCAATTCACTGCAGGGCCAGCAGAAGGTGGGAGCACCAGCCAGGGAAGGATGGGCAGACCCAGAGCAGGCAGAGCCAGGTCAGCTTCACCAGTCCCCGAGCTGCTGCCAGACTTTCCCGCAGGGCAGAAGCTTCAGCCAGATCTTGCAACATCACATTGAGATTTTAACTACTCCCAGCAATCAGGGCAGAAAGGATTTATTTGGGTTTTTTTTATATAGACATAAAGAAACAGTCCTCTCCTGCTTGGACAGGCAGGTGGGTTATTTCTCCAAGAAGTCCAGTCCTGGGAGGTGTTTCATCTGCACTGCGCTGCTGTGAGCAGAGCTGCAGCCATGGGCTTGTAGCACTGGGCAAGCAGGATGTGCCTCAGTGGCCCAGAGGAGGGACTACGGGTAAATAAATGTTTCCTAATCAGAAGTCACATGCAAAGCTGTCCTGGCAGGAAACAGCACCAGTATCCCCAGTGCTAGTCCCACCAAGCACTGAAAAGCCCCAGCCAGGACGCCAGCAAAGCACAGCAGACTCAGACCAGCCGGCACAACAAGCTGTCTGGCCCTGGTTCTGTTTCCAAAATAACTAGGATACGAAATCTTTAATTGCCGCTATTATTCTTCACTGGATAGGAGTAGATTTCTTATTTTAGAAAAATATCTGTCACATTCTCTCTTATCTGCAGCAAGAGAGAAGAGGCAGCTGGGGTACATACTGTATACTCTATTTTCTTCATTTTTCCTCTCTGGGTCATGTATCAGCTCTTCTTGTTCTCTGCTGACCCGAGACCCACACCAAGCACTACCCTTAGCCAAAGGCCAAGAAAACCTGAGAAAGGCACCTGCACCTTATTTTATTGAAATGAAACAGTCCAAAAGGGTGAAGTTTGTCCCTTGAAAAAGTCAAATCCATCAGGTTAAAAGTTTCACAATGCAGACTGAACTTTGCGTATTTCCTTCCAGACTTAGCTCAGGTACTAAAGAAAAAAATAAATTAGCAGGATGGGACAACAGCTTCAACTGCTGCGTAACACTAAACTCCCAACAGCTGACTAACACTGACAGCGTTATTTATTTAACTTTCAAAGCAGAGTCGTTTTTAATGGATCTATAATTCAAAAGCTCTTCAATTAATCTTCCTCAAGCTTCCTAGAAACACAGATTTGGTTTTGTGCCTTGAAAAACAAGTCAGTCAAGTTCTAGGCAAAAAAAACAAACAAAAAAACCCACCAAAAAAACCCAACCAAACCAAAACCAACAAAAACCCTCAACATTTCAAAGTCAAAGATATAAATGAAACAAAAATGGGATATTGATAGGAACTTTGGTTGCAATTTCAGCACATAAGCTGCTTCTACCATTATACAATCTTTTTAAGTTGCTCTTGTTTCCCCCTCTGGCCTTCAATCCATTTTTGTTGGCTATAGAAAAAAAAAAAAAAAAAAAAAGAGATTTCTTCTCTTACATTGCTTTTTGCCTCACCACATTATCAATTCTGCTTCCTGTACCTTTCTCTCTTCCGACTTCTCTTGCAAAGCTGTAAACAGAGTGTTCCTTGTCCAGGAGACAGCTACACTGCCTACCAGTACCAGACTGAAATCAGGGTGGAAGCTGCACTGGAACTGGAGAAGGCCCTTGAAGAGCTGACTGAGCAGCACTTTGTTCCTTCTGGACAGCAGTTCCCCATCCAGCACTTTGTTCCTTCTGGACAGCAGTTCCCCATCCAGCAGAAAACTCTTAGATTCATTTATTTTAGATAACAATCCCTGGTCCACGTGCTTAAATATCTACCAAACCGAACACCTCATGTAGAAAATGCCCTCCTCTCTCGAGGGGGCTATAGTAAAATGGGACAAAGTAACCTCCCTCAGCACCCTGAGCCAGGCTCTCAGCACCCTCAGCAGCAACAATTTCTCCCTTCTCTCCAGTCTAAATCTTCCCTCTTTTTGTTCAAACCATCACCCCTTGTCCTGTCACAAAAGGACAAGCCACTGAGCCTTCTTCAAAAACCCTTCTCCAAGATACTACCTGTTTGGGGTTTTTTTTATTACCAAGCCTAAATTCAAGATTACCTGTTGTTGAAAGATTCCTTACTGAATTTATGGATGGCTACAGCAGACATACAGCCCACATACACAAACCTGGAGTACTGCTTGAGAAGGTTTGCACATCACTCATTAGACTTCATTAAACTGACTTCTCTCACAATTCATACCATAACCAGAATTCAAAGAATGCGAGCAAACAAGTTTCCAAGATACTAACAAGCACTTATGCCTCACCTTATCTCTAGAAACTACGTAAGTGTATGTACAATCCATTTAAGAAGGGACCAGATGTTCTTGAAGGACAAAAACCAGAGCTCATACTTTCAGATCCATCAGTAATTGCAGCGTATGACTTACAGACAAATTCACCCGCAATGCAACATCGAGCAGTTCTCTTTAAGAAAACTGAGGAATTTGAGCCCTGGTACAGCACATATGAGGGAATTCTGGAGACTGGAAACAAATAAAAGAAGAATTAAAACAGCAGCGAACTTGCATCTGACTAATAACACATTTGTAGAAATACTGCAATGAGCGCTGCCTGCAAATTTCATGCTTTGAGTGAAATTTAATTAACTTGAACTAGTAAAAATCCCACAGGGTTATGTTATTTGTAAGCGAGGAGATAAGAGTCATGTCTGTGTGACTGGGGATGGAAATCTGGCTGGCCTTGGTAAATTACAGTTCCTCTTGGAAGATGCACAAAAAATCACGTGAAATTGTGTGCTAACATTTGTTGCTGGACTTGACGGTTCAAGTCACTAGAGATAACTTCTAAATCCACCTTCCTCATCTACGGGGTTTTTTCCTCTGTGCACATCTGTCACCATGATACCGTGGCACATGCTCTCCTGGCGAGCTAACCTGGAGGGGCAGGAAGGAAAGGGCAGCAAAACACTAGGCATTCACGGGTGATTTATGGACCTATGTGCGCTTCCTTGTGCAGCAGAACCGTCCCCCGTGCACACCAGAGCGATGTGCACACGCCTGTGCCTCACTGGAAGAGGCAGGAAAACCCCAGAAGTCCAGAAAAGGTGTGCCGACTCCCTTACGGGCAGCTCCCGAGCTCGCTGCTGCCCATCTCATCTCCAGCAGCAGCACATCCAGTTTTCAAGCTCTGCTGAGTGTAAGGACACAGCTGAGGAACAGGGTGGCTGAAACTCAGGAAGGCGGACGTAGCAGAATAAGCTTTATTGTGATCAACTCCCTCGTGATGTTCTCGGCAATAAATTTGGTCTTCTGACAGGAAAACTTTTTTTTTAATTTAAAAATCACAACTGACAGAGCTTTCACATCCCTGTCTCCCAACCACTTGCATTTTTCAGGGAAAAAAAAAAACAAACCTCCAACGCAACATACCTCTCAGATGATGGGAGTATGGGATTAACTATAAAGCCCCAACAACATCAGGCACACACCAGTGACGCTGCTGCACAACCCAACTGCGAAGTACGTAAACAGTTTCCCAGCCTAAATAAGCAGAGTAGTTGGAGCTCAGGCACCGGGCAGGGCATAGTGGGAAAGCTTTGCTGGTGAGAGGGAGCAGACCCCCAAACTGGTCAGGCAGCTGTTCTATAGCACATGCAAAAAAAACCCACCCCAACCCAAACAAAAATAAAAGCAGCAGAGGGAACAGACACTTTACAATTTACTCCTATAGTAAAATCCCTAAAAGGGTCATTACAATCCCAAACAGTTACAGTTACCAGTACTTATTTGCATGACAGAAGGTAAGATTTTGCACACAGAGCAAACCCAACCTGCTGGAGCTGGTTTGGAACAATTACAAAGACAAACACTTTAAATGGTGAACACAAACTGTGTTTTGAGCTGAGGGGATTTCAAGTGTACCGTAATCTCATCTGATTGTCATCATCACAAGCATAACAACGGCGGTGTTGCATCTTAATTGCATTCCCAATTGACCAGTCGTACCAAAAGTCCCTCAAATAAAATTAATTCCTTGGGCTTTTTGTCACATCGACAACACACAAGGTTTTCAGGAACCCAATTGGAAAAAATGATTAAAATCAGATCCTGATGCAACTACTGCATTAACCAAACATCTCCTAACCTCCCAAGGAGCTTAGAGAGATCCTCTTTTTATTCCCCTTTGGAATACCTTAAGACTTTGTGTATATTAATTTCAAACAGGCTGCCTCAGATGGTACAGGTCATCCAGGATTGGGGACAATATGTTGGGAATGCTCTGAGGGCACCTCTGCTCCAGAAAACAGTTTGTAGGGGTTAAAATAAGGACAACAGCCCATGGCAGACACCATGTCCCTACGAGAGCCCGCACCCCCTCTGACCTTCAGAAAAGGGAGGAAATCCAGAGGAAGTACTGAGGAGAAAGAGGCCAACAGATTATACGAGGAGTCATAATTTGGCTGTAGCGAAGGAAGCAACATCGAGCAAGGAAGATTTATACTTAGGAGAGTACCGTAATTCCAGTAACCTTTTCCACTCTCGCACAAATTGAGCCCCCAGGCACTGGATAAAAGGCACACACTCTTTTTTTTTTGAGCTGCTGGAGTGCTCCAGCTGCAGACTCTGGGGTTTTTAACAGTTCTCGCACAAAGCCATTAAAAATGCAGAGGTGCTGTCTCCAGAAACACACATCCCATCTCGACATTAGAAGAAGCCCGTGGCCGCTCTTCACACAAAGCGCTTCTCTATCATTTAACAACTAACGGGCAGTTCAGGGTGATCCAGAGAGAGGTTCCTCGCTCAGCAGATCCCACCGAGATCAGTCCTCCTAGAGCTGCTGTGAGTGACTCACAGCAAGGAAAGGCTGGTTACGTAAACAGAAGGTAGGTGGCTGAGAATCCTTGATCTCATCACAGCCCTGTCAGTGGAAAGAACTGCACGTTACCACAGAGCTAACGCTCCTCTCCACGTGCTAGAAGGGAGTCAGATGCTTTCCACGGCCTCTGCTTTGGGAATGCTTTGCAGAGTTATTTATCAGGATGGTTCAGATGACACAGAATCACTTTGGAGCCCGCGCTCGCCCGTGCATCACCTGCCCTGCCTGGCCAGGGCCGTGCTGGCTACTGCAGAGTCAGGAGAGGAAAACAGAGAATAAAACCAAGTGTCTAGATTGTTTAGACCATTTGAATTCCAGGAGAGGTGGAAATTATAAACTTGGGATCTCTGAGCTTATAGACTTTTGGGATGGAGGGGAAAAAAAAAAAAAAAGAGTTAAATCTTACCCTTTATACTGATACCTGACTGGAAGCAAAGTTATTTTACAAATCTGACATCACAACATCCAGAGGTTTCCATGCTCCACTTTGGCACTTGCTCATTCTTTAGCCTGCATCAAGCTTTCTAGCATGCAGCTCCAGCTTTCCAGGATAAATGTTTTAAAAAATAAAAAAAAATAATAAAAATCTTAAGAAGCCACATTTAGCCTCTCGGAGATCAGCGCCTGTGTGTTTTCCAGGAGTAACAGGTTAGCCTGACCTAGCTATAAGTGAGAAAGATAGATCACAGCTGGACATCTTAACCAGTCTGGAAACATTTGCCAAGCTTCCCCAGGTTTTTGAAACACAACCTATGATTTTCCACAGTCTTTTTACCTGTTTCTCTTGCACTGGGAAGAGAAGAAAAAATGTGCCTACTCATCCTGCTACTGTGCATTGGAGGAACAGTTCTGCTTCCTTGCTCCAACCTGAGATGATGTTGTCTCCCTTTCAACAAAGCTATTTCCAGACTCGATTTACTGGTTCATTCAGGTCTAGACTTTCTAATTTTGCAGGATAATCTGCAGCTCAGTCACCCATGAAACTGCTTGAGCAGACGGCAATTGTGTGCAAATCCATGGCGTGGCTTGTGCTGTCTGAGCTCAGGTACAGTCATTAGCCACGGCACTTGAATGGGAAGCTCCTCGTTTCTCCTGGGAATATCTGCCAGAAAAATACAACTCTTCTCCTCCTCCCCCTTAAATAGTTTAATTACTACCATCACCCTAGCTTCAGCTCCAGGGAGCGACAGAAGCAGGGACCAGATCCAGCATAGGAAGTGATCAGCTGGAAGCTGGGCCCCTTGCTCCCAGAAGGACATTGAGGGGCTGGAGTGTGGCCAGAGAAGGGCAACGGAGCTGGGAAAGGGGCTGGAGCATAGGTTTGGTGAGGAGCAGCTGAGGGACCTGGGCTTGTTGAGCCTGGAGCAAAGGAGGCTGAGGGGAGACCTTCTGGCTCTTGACAGCTCCTGACAGGAGGGGGGAGTGAGGTTAAGGGTGAGATCTCTTGTCCAACTGATGAAACAAGAGGAACCGGCCTCCAGTTGCCCCAGGGCAGGTTGAGGTTGGAGCTGAGGAACAATTTCTTCCCCTGGAGGGTTGTCCAGGGCTGTCCGAGGCTGCACAGGGCCGTAGTGGAGTCCCCGTGATCCCTGGAGGGGTTTGAAAGCTGTGGTGCTGAGGGCCATGGGTTAGTGGTTCTCTGACACCAGGGCAAGAGGAACTGGCCTCAAGCTTAGAGCCAGGAGGAGATGCTGGTAGTGGGGAGATACATCTGAAGATTTAAAAGAAAATATTTGAACTTGATAGATGAAGCCCAGGTTGGAAAGCCCTCTTCTTTCTGTAATGTTAAGGAGTGAAAATGAAACTCCGGTGTTGGTGAGGGAAAAGTTAATTCTGTGAGGTTTCTGTCCTGCCCCTATTGCTCAGGGAAAAGAGCTTTTAAGATGAGAATCCATCTGAGCACGTGCTACAAAATCTGAGCCATTGAGGCTACAGCTTTTTGAAGCTGCCCTGCAACTATAATAACCTCCTGGTGCCTTTTCTCTAGTAGAATCCTAGAATCGTCTGGGTTGGAAATGACCTTCAAGATCATGGAGTCCAACCATCAACCCTACTCTACACCTCTGCTGCTAAACCACGTCCTTCAGCACCACACCAACGTGACTTTTAAACACAGCCAGGGATGGTGGTTCAACCAGTGCCCTGGGCAGCCTGTTCCAGGGCTTGACAAAACCTTTCAGGGTAAAAAAAAAAAATAAATTCTCCCACGTGTCCAACCTAAACCTCTCCTGGTGCAACTCGAGGCCATTGCCACTTGTCCCATCCCTAGCAGCACGGAAGAAAATCCTTCTGTGGCACCCTTGGTCTTAGGCATTGGAAGAGAAGGTGGTGTGAGAAGCGAAGGGGTTTCTTTTTTTGTGTGAAAACCGTTGTCTTGATTTACACAGTGGCTGTGCTTTGTCTTTCCCCCTCCCCGGTATCTCTGCAGAATCAAGTGACGGACACCAACCGAAAGCTGCAGAATGAAGGGAAAGAAGTAAGTGAGATGTTCCTTCAGTTTTGATTTGTTGGTTTGTTTGTTTTGTCTTTTTTTTTCTTTTCCAATATTTAGCTGTCGCTTGCCAGTGGGAAAGTCCACTGAGCGTCAATAACCGCTCGGCGTTAGCTGGTAATGGAAATGGCAGTAAAAGCTGTGTTGTTTTGTTTTATTTCTTGCCTGAATTTTGCTTTTCTGCCTGAAAGATGAAGTGTGTGAGAACCACGGGAAGTGATTTGTCTCTTTTGCTGCTTGCGGATTGAAAACTGGTGGAAGGCAAAGCCTGGGAGAGTGAAAAGGCTTGAAGCAACGAGAATCAAATTGTGGGCTTGCTCCTGCAGCCCTGACTGGTGTCACTGAGAGCCTTCGTAACAGTCCTGCATTTCCAGCAGGGTGAGGGGGGGATCCTGCCCCTCTGCTCCCAGGGATCTGCTCTGGAGAGAGAGAGAGACCCCCCTGCAGTGCTGGGGCCAGCTCGGGAGTGCTCAGCACAGCAGAGACAGGGACCTGTTGGAGCGGG
>WUAM01000162.1:6079069-6101122 GCA_024336885.1 Actenoides hombroni | reverse complement strand
GAGCTGTGGTGCTGAGGGCCATGGGTCAGTGGTGCCCTGGCAGTGCTGGGTTAACGGTTGGACTGGATGATCTTGAAGGTCCCTTCCAACCAAAATGATTCTGTGCTTGTGTGGTTATTCTGTGGGATCGAGTGGTTTTCACAGTGGCAATGCTAACCACTGCCAGGTCCCTGACCTCCCTGTTCAGGAAAGGAAGGACCCCTCCCTGCCTAGAGCAGATGAGTTCATCCTCCACACGGACCCGGCAGGAATCTCAGCGCTTCACACCCCAGCCCGCGTCAACCTCAAGCCTCGCTGTCGAGAGGAGCAGCGCGGTCGCGTTACAGGCGAAAACCCACGAAGTGAAAGCTCTGACAGCCTGGGTGCAACCAGCCCTTTCATCCCTTCCCTCCCGCGACGACCGCGGCATAAACCGACCCAGCAACACCTCGGCGCTCAGCACCCCGCAGTGCCGCCCAGCATCAGCTCCCCTGCCGACGCCAAAGGAATGCGCTCTTTCAGGCGACCGCCTGCCTGCCTAACGGGTGAGATTTTTCTCGCCGGTGTTCACGCAGGAAGTCGGAAGATACGATCGTTAACGGTCCCTTCTGGCTGCGAAAACCCCTGCCTTACCCCCCTGCGCTCGCTGGGGTGCTTCGTGTGCGCGCAGCGAGCCCGTTTCGTCTCCGCTTGAACTCCGCTGCCGTCAGTTGAGTCACGCCGAGGAGAAATCTGGCCTTGTCACCGTCTTTTGTACCGTAATTCAGTTCCCCCTTTGTTTAACGCTTCTTGGCAGCTTAATATATCGTAAGCGCCGCGTTCGCGTGCGACGCCTTTCTCTGAGCAAAGGAAAATATGCTAATATGCATATTCCTACTTTGTCTCTTTCTTGTTACCAGTTAATCGATCACACGGAATGCTTGTGACACTTATTAAAGGGAATGAGTAGATAAAAGCACATGACTTTCATTCACGAGGCCCCGATAAGTTGGAAATACAAAGGATCTTACCAAAGGGAGTCAGCGTATACTAATGGGTAGAACAAAGAGCTGAGAATGAAAAAGACACTGAACGTGGATCCCGGTTCTATTAACTCCCTTTGTGATCTTGTGTAACCAGAGCTGTTCCCTGCGCTTTATGCGTGTGACCGGCTCCAGTCGGGAGGCCACGCTTCAGTTGAATATCATTAGGCCAATCGTTCTTTTAAAGAAAATACTTCTGTGCTGTCAGCTTTTAATTGCTATCAGCCAGGAATCCAGATTAAAACACCGTGAGCCTGGATCCGGGGAGATTACGTTTTCAGTCCGTGTTCAGATGCAGCTTCAAAAGCAAAGCAAATCCCAAATGCGGTGAATATTACTTTTTATTTTTTACCTTTTTTTTCCCCCCCTTCGTTTCCTTGTGTATTCAGGCTGAGTGGCAAATCTGCAAATCTTTTTTCCACCTGGCTGCATGGTATGAACTGAGCAATCCGCTCTTCACTTGCACATTGCGAGGCTCTGGATAAAGCCAGCCCTGGAAATAGCAGGCGGAGGAGCAGAACGGCTAGCGATGGATGCCCTGTTTCTGCAGCCTTCCCCAGAACACAGACCTCCCTTTCTCCAAGGAGAGTGGCTCTGCCCGAGAGCAGAACTGCTGGCGGGTGCTCGGGCACGGACAATAGCAGCGGGGCCAGGGACACGCGCTGCCTTTGCAAAGCTGGGAGGAAACCCGGCGCTCCAGCCCAGTTGCCAGGGGGTTGTCCAGGTGATGGTTGTGACAGCGCATCTCGGCACGAGGGACCCCAGGAACCTTCACACGCCCACTGGCATTTTACGCGCGCCGCTTCGTACCCATCCCAACTCCAAGCGTCCCCATCCTGGGGTGGGGAGAGAGGTGGGAGTCCCCAGTGTCTCCAGTGATACTGTGGAGCAGGCAGATCTCAAGCACGGGCTTGGCTCTGAGGTACGGTCCCGCTCCCGGGGACACGTCGGTTCAGCACGGAGGGCCAGCAGCTCCCCCGGGGCTGCCCTCGCTGCCTCTCAGATCGAGGAGCAGGGTGACGGAGCTGAGGAAAACAAACATTCCGTGGGCTTGTCCTCGAGTGGCTTTTTTCCTTACATTATTTCCTGCCGGCTGCCGTATAGCTTTTCACTGGCTTTTGAAAGGCAAATGTGAAAAATGGCCTCTGAGAAAACCAGACCTTGCCTCTGCGAGTTAACGTAACGGTGGAGCGTGTGAGATGGAGACAAGTGGCAACGTGCGCTGAACCGCAGAGCAGCCCCTGCTCTGAAGGCTGACCCTCTCCTCCTCGCCGCGGAGGCCGGGTGCTTCTCAGAAGGGAGTTTGGGAAGGCACCTGGGCGGGTTAGCTCACAGGGAAATGAATCGACCGCTTGGCCTTGTGCTCCTCGGAGGAACCTCCAGCTCGCAGAACGATGCCCGCGTACGCACGGCGTCGGAAGAGAAGCGCAGACGCCGAGGAGAGGAATGGATTTATTGGAGGTGTGCAGAACCCTCCCCTCCCCCCAGCTTTAAACGTGCGGATAGATCAGGTCCAAGCGCCCAGGCTGGGCACGTGCAGGAGAAGCCAACAAAGCATGGTCAGCCGTGAAGGAGAGCTCAGCTCCGCTCTTTGGCTTTGTTGCTGCTCTGCTAGCACCTGGCAAATCACGTTCTCTCTCTCATTTCCCCATCTCCAAAGCCGGGATGCTGGTGCTCTCCCGTTTCATACCCTTCTTGGAGGTTTGCAAGTGAACAGCGATGACGTTGTTATTATTAATGGCTCTGTAAATCTATTCATTCGAAGCTGCAGCAGCGTAAAACCACACGGTACCTCAAACATGGTTCTTACGTGGCTGGATGAAACATATGCTGTTGGGTTTTTTGACTCCTTTGTATATTTTCTGAATTCCTCCCTTTTGGTAAGACCAATTATGAAGTTTGGAAACTACGGAGGAGCGTGGAGCGTAAGTGCTCAAGAATGACTCATTTTGAGAGTTTTTCCAAACAAAGAAGTTCAGAATGCACTTAAAGGCCTGACTGTTAATGAATGAAAAAAAGTAATTTGGATCCTACCAGCAGTGCAGGAGGTACTTTTATTAGGTAAGGCAATGCAAAAGTTTGGCACGGGTTCAGTAATAATAAAAGAGCAACTATAAAGAGTTAATTATCTCTGATCCCTAAAGAAAGTGTATCTTTCCTGTCGTCATTGAGGCCCTTTGTAGTGCAGTGTTGGGAAAAAACCACAACATTCTGGCCGAGGGCCCAACACCTGGCCTGGGAATCATGTTTTACAGTGGCCAAAGATCATCAGCTTCCACCAGATAGAATGCTAATAATGCGAAATCGGTGCTGAAGTTCCCTCATTAGCAGCACCACCAGTAAACTCCATAGCATTCTTTTATGGGGAAAAAAAAAAAAAGAGAAGAGGTTTGGAGTCGTGGTGTTTGCCTTGCTTTGATCTTTAAATAAAAGTGTCAGCGTAGTTTCCTAAATTAAAAACAAAAAGTGTGGCTGTTGTTGGCCTAACCCTGCAAAAAATGGGAAATAAAACCACACAGACTCTGTTATCTGGGGTAAAAAAGGGGAAATTAGGAAGAAAAAAACCCAGCTATTTGGAAAATGCTCCCTCTTCTACCATTCCCTCTGGCTGAACAGTTCTAATCTATTTTTTTTTTTCCCATAAAACTGGATATTGGTGAAGTATTTTGATTCACACGTAGCCTGTCCCTGTGGTGCTGAAAGTGCCTCCTGACTCCATAGCTTGGAGCCAGGGGGGGGTCGGTCTCTTCTCCCAAGGAACAAGTGATAGGACAAAAGGAAACGGCCTCAAGTTGCACCAGGGCTGGTTTAGGTTGGACATTAGGAACAATTTCTTCCCCTCCAGGGCTGTCCCAGGCTGCCCAGAGCAGTGGTGGAGTCCCCGTGATCCCTGGAGGGGTTTCCAAGCCCCCCATGGAGATGTGGTGCTGAGGGACATGGGTTAGCAACAGACTTACAAGTTGGGCTGATGGTTGGACTCAATCTTGAAAGTCTTCTCCATCCTAAACGAGTCTCTGATTCTCTCCCTGACTGACAGCAGCACCCTTGGTTTTCTCCCGAGGGAGGGTGGATAGCTTCTTGGGCACAGCTGGGGCAGAAGCATGTGAGGAGAGGGGGACAACGGGGCCGGGGAACTCGTGCCCTCAGCCACAAGAGCTCTTGCATCAGCTGGGGCCTGCTCGTGGAAGCGAGCCCCGAGGAAGGGCCCTGCACTGCTTCGGCCGCAGCGCCCGGTCTCCCGCACAAGCGCACGGGAAAAGGCTGCCCTATGGCCACGGCCGTGCCCCAGTCAGACGCGAGTGACCAAAAAGCAACACCCTCCCCACCCACAAGATAATCAGATTTGCTTTCTCCCACGACTTCTACGCCTGCCAAGTGTACTTCATCCCACGGGAGGTGCCACCAGCCAGCATTGCTGCCGCACGGGCTGTGGGCACCGCTCGACCGCGCGTCCCCTTGCCCAGGGCTCCTGCACCTCCTCTCTCCTGGCCTACCCGAAGGAAGCTCCTCGGACTGACTTAAGGCTTTCCAGCCCAATGGCTAAACTCAAACCTCCTCCTCCTCAGCCAGGCAGCAGGCTCTGGTGCTGGGCACCCACCCATGCTGAGGCAGCAGGTACAGGCTGCCCAGCCTTCCTCCCTGGAGGTGCAGACATCAACAGCTACTGGAATAAAAGGCACCCTTGGAAAAAACCCAACAGCTTTGCCCTTGCTTTCTCATACACAACCTGTCCTCCTCCAGCCCCCCAGCCTACACTCCTTCCTACAGTTAACCGCTGGGCAGGCCATACATCCCCTTCCAACCACTGCAGCCAGAGTGCTCCCTAGCACCCCTCCACCATTTCAAAAACAAACCAAAAACCCCTGTTACTTCCATTCTCTAGAGACTTCAGGGATTAATCCTCTCCCACTGCCCTACATCAAAATGAAAACATTTTGTTTGATTAAATGAAACTATGGAATACAGAATGCCCCACTCCCCTCACCTCCCCAGGCAGGGTCAGAAGAGGTGCAGATGCTGCATCTTTCACGTTCTCTCACTTCCATTCAACACTGATGTGCTGGCTGCAGCTGATTTCAGACAGATTTCTCCTAACAACTACCAGCTCTATTCATGAGTTGTCGAACCAGACAGCAGTGCAAACACTTGAATTACAGGGGGGAGGACAAAAATCAGACTCAAATCCTTGCTCTAGATCAAGCAGAGCATGAACTAACCAGGCTCTCCCATTTGCCGAATGAAAGCTCTGGCTGGCAAGCCACTGTCTGATCCAAGGTGACACACGTGCTCTCTTGCTCTGATCTCAAAAGGTCCATCATGAAACTTTTTATTTAGATTGCATTTCCCCATGAAAATCCTCAGTTGTGACGACTCTCTGGAGAAAGTTAAAAACACCAACCAAGAAAAAGAAAGATCCTGCTATGGGCTGTGAAAAATCCCTACAAGGCTCATTTCCAGTTGAATGACATACTGGGAACTGCTGAAGCCCACTCCCATGAGAGCTACACAGTTTAAAACACTTCCCAATACAAGGGTAACGTCTTCAGTGGTAGTTTTGGTGGAAAATTCTCACTAGAGATCACATGAGCAAATCCAAGAGAAGAAAAAACTACATATCTTGGGTACCACATCAGTGCAATACAGAACAAGCTCTTGTATTCTCTAATTGGGCTTATTTCCCCTTGGTGTGGAAAAAAAATCTCCAAAACCAAAACAAAAGTGATAAAACCACGAAACACTCCACTCAAAGTAAAGACGCTGTGCTATATCTTGACTGGCTGGATACCATCTATGATAGGAAGAGAAGAAAAATGTATGAAGCTCTGCACAGCAACATCCAGGATATAGTTAGAAAAGACTTCTCCAGGGCCATAATAAAGAGGGGAAGTTTTGTGTTTTTCTTGGTGGTTGTGGTACTACCTGATGATCACAGAGAGTCAACGAAGCAGGAGCAGATGGAGCTCTCTGGAGCGTATCCAAGGGACACAGATCAGGCTGGTGGCATCACACGCACACTTTCAAAAGGCAAGGTCTCCAGAATGGGATTTTCAAATGTTTTGTCTATAAGTTTACCAGTCACCCCAGATATATGAGCATGTAGACATTTCTTACAAGCTTTCCCTCAAGATTCTCTGTTACTTGAAACAGACAGAAACAAAATCCAACCAACCAACCAACAATCTTGACAAAAGAACATCAGGCCCTTCTACTCACAGATTTTTTTAGCAATCCTAGGCAGGGACATGGAATCTCTTGCTTCAAGTAACAGAGGAATTTCTGACAAAGTGCCAGAATATATATGGCTAGAGACAGCGAAAGTGGGGGCTCTCCTACTGACCTCAACACTGCAAGGTGAAATCCACTCCCATTACACGTTAATGGTGATGACAAACGACTTCTAGGTTTAAATAACAGCAAGCAAACCCAAACCACCTTAATAGCTCTTTTAAAATAAGATCTCCAGCAGCTCCACAGGCTGCTCCGTAGCAACCTAAAGAGATAGCTGCAAAACCCCTACCTCCTTACCGAAATTCAGGCTAAGGCTGAACACAATTCTGGTTTGATCTGTTTGGACAAAAGCGGGAAGCCAGAGAACAGCAAACCACATACTTGACAGGGACACGTTTGGAGGGGTGGTAAAGGCATACTCACGTAGTGCGTACAGGGAGAGGACTATTCCAGCCAGGCAAAACCCCTCAAAAAACCTGAGTGTGCTGAACATGGTGACGTTCACTGAGAGTGCCACAGTCAGTCCAAACACCAAAATGAATATGACAGAGAAGAGCAGCACAGGCCGTCGACCAACCCTAAAAATAAGGAAGGAGGGAGAAATGGTGTTAAAAGCCAGGACAGACATAATGCTATATTGTGACAACTGGCAAAGAGGGGAACATGTCATGCAAGCCCTTCCAAATATTGCCACCCATTTTTTTCATGCTTGTTCCATTCCTCTCATTTTTTTCTGCTTACTAAAACCCAGATTCCTCGGCCAGCTCTGCGTTGACAAGGTCATTTCAGACGGGACTGAGCAGAGACAGCACATTGTATTACTGCTTGATTTAGCCATCATTTTCAAAACACCAAAGATCAACAAGGAAACATCTGGGAACTACTGTAAAGCCATAAACAAGACCCTTGGAGGTTAAAAAACAACTTCTCAGAGCTTTCTGCAGCAGCACAGGAGAGTGTATGGTATTATGTGTCATATGGCAAGTTATGTTATTATTTCTCTATAGTCTACAGCCACAGAGCTTACTGCAGAGGTCTTCTCTTCCCAGCAGACATGCATTTCAGCCTCACCTGCACAAGGAGATGCCTGAAAAAAGTACTTTTCTTGGCCTCGTCATTGAGGGTAAGCCTACCAAACACAGGCCAAGCAGAAAACAGAGCTCATGTCACTTCACTGTGCCTTAGAGAGCTGACAGTAGTGATTACAGGGAAACTGTGAGCTCCACCTCCCTCCATCCTGTACCCCCACGAGCAGCTGCAACCTGTGGTTGCACGTGTTGGTGCATTGCTGACGAGGAGAAAAAGTGATGCTGCCACCCAACATGGGGGCACTTGCTGCAGAGCTTGGCTCTTTTATATCAAAAGGAACAGCAGATTTTTGCATCTCTTACTCATAGGCTCAGTGTTTCTAATTCCCCTTTCCCCCCTCCCTTCCTGTGCCAGGAGAATGATACAAAGCACCAGAGTGCACAGCTATTTTTAATCAAGAATTGGATCATTATGTGGAGATTTCCAAAATTTTTCAACTTGTCAACTCCCACAAGTTTTCCAGTGGAACTGAGGATCCCTTTCAGCCAGCTCCATATGCCATTTCCACAAAGAATATACGAACTCGCTTTCCGTAGGCAGCTTTCACAGACCCATTCAGAGCCGCCTGTCAGCTGCAAGCCAGCCAGGCTGGATGTCAGCACAATAAAGAGCATTTGCATCTCACAACTCAGGCCAGGTTCACATGCTGAACATGCTTCTATTCAATTATTCCGGCAGCTTGTTACCAGCAGCTATAACGTATATTCTATATACGCATTCATAATCAGGACTTTGGGTTTTGCTTTACTTAAAGTGGAATGAGATCAATAAAGGGCTGAAGGGATGAAAAGGAGACACGGTAGTAATTTTATTAATTTGGTGGGAAACTGGAGGAGTGCACCAGTGTGCATGTCACCATCCACGCCTTTTCAAAGTCCCACCCATGAAGGTGCTGTCACAGCTCCTTGCATGAGGCCACGTTATATTTTTTTTCAGCTGGAGCATCACCTCCAAGATTTGGCTTGTTGACATTAACCGTTCAGTGGTTTTAAAACAGAATGTACCGAAGAGAAGACAGCAAGGTCAAGGCAGACTGCTCTCCGTCAGCACACAAACCCAGCCCACCAGGAGATGAGCTGCTGCTGAGCTGGGGGGAACACAACATCACTGCCCTGGAGACAGGCAACGCGCACGGAACGTGCTGGCCACTGGGGCAGTTACTGCTGCTGTGCCCGTGTCGGATTTTGTATTTACGGAACACAGAGCACTTGGGCAGTTCCGAACCTCATACAAAACCTTAAGTACAGGAAAAAAAACCCAATGAACTTTGTGTTATCAGTGATCTGCGCAGACTTTTGCAGCCCTGTTTTCGTAATCGCCAAGCTGTAATTCATACTAATTGGTATTTGTGGAAGTGTTTTGTAGATGGAAAGGCATTATGCAAACACTCAGAATTAGAAACTTAATTCTCATCACAAGCCTGACCTGCCATTCCCTGATGTTGATTAAGAGAGACCTCAATGCTTAGCATACTTCAGTTCCCTTCTTCCCCTCCTCCCACCCTCCGTACCCGAGGTTATCCATCATTAGGACACAGAATTTCTTCTACCATTATACAAGTTATGCAAATGAGTGCTTGCTGCTAATGAAGAATCAGGAAACCCAAGACCTTCCTGGGCCCATGAAAGCCAACTGAAGCCAGATGAGCTTTCCCGTAAGAGGCACCACCAGCCCCTCCTCCCAGACACAGAACTAATCTCCTTCCCCACCACGGCATTCAGCACATGCCTCAAAAAAAAAAAAAATAAAAATTCAAAGCTCCAGAGCAGCTATCAGCCATGTATTTGGTGACCCCGCAGTGTTTTGACAGGATGGTGTCTCAGAGCATAAAAAAAAGCCTTTTATATGTAGACAGTTATCTGACTAGCAGTACATGGAAATGCTTGTGAGGAATTAAACCATATGAAATCTGGCTGGTAAAACAGCCCCGGGATGCTATTTCCTGCCATCCACACTATTCCAGAGAGAGATTTCTGTGCCACAAAAGTCTCAGCCTACACCGCATGCTATTATCTAGATCAAATGCTAAATGCTGCCTGCACAGGTAAATAATTAGGGATACAAGCAAGCCCCAGGCTTTGGAAGAGTCTGCCATCCACGCAGCGTGATATGCAGACGCATCCGGAATATTCCTGACCTCATCAGAGTTCCAGCAGAGGAGAGCGAATGGTGTGAGAGCAGGACCTGCCACCCTGAGAAGACTAAGCTCTGCTCTTGCAGAGAATTGCTCTTCCCACGTTGCTCTTTGCAGGTTCTCTCTTGGTTTTGGGACTTGAATCAGCACAGACCTTCTTCCTACAGATTTTCCAGGCAGAGCTATCCCAGTGTGCGCCCCAACTGCATTTTGAACCTGGACCACTCAGTTTACTCAGCAAGGGACCTTAATACACTCTACGCCTTTGTCATCTACACTTTTAAAAGGCTTTTTACAAAAAGGAAAAGCAAAGACCCAAATGCTAAGAGTACAAAAAAACCAAAGCACTTTCAAGTTATCTAAACTGGAAAGGGGAAAACAAGTGATATGAAAACAGATTTTGAAAGTTTGGAACACTTTTATACATTAATATCCCATGCTCTTTCTTGAGACCAACATCCTTTTTTCCTTCCTTTTCTCTTCTTACAGGTACTATTCCCTTCGTACCCATCTCTCCACACAACACACTGTCTCAGCAGAAACTCAAGTTGTGACTAAATAGCAAACTAAATCCCATTTAGGCTGTCTTTTACCAGCCCCAAATGCCAAATGCCAAAAGGACTATCCCGCACAGGAACTAGTTACATCAGACGGCGAGGACGGGAACTGAAGAGGAGCACAAGGACAGGCTTTGGTGACAGCAAACCACATCCTTTCTGGTCACCCACAAAAGGGCAAGGGGGTCACTGTTTCCTCCTGCCACCAAGTTACCCTTTTTCTCCCTTGCGCTGCAACTGGAAACCAGATTCTCGTAAGATCTCCTAAACTCACTAGACAAAAGGGAGAAAAATACCTCATTTTTTCTATCGGGGTAATTTCATGCTGCATTAGCTCAGCTAAGCACCTTGCAGAGTTGGTCTGACAAGCGCACAGGGCAGCACGAAGCACATGCTGGGGACAGAAATGGGTGATGGAAGAGCAGGATGCTCCTTTTAGTGGCAGAGAGCTGCTAAATCTGCTCACTGCAAATCTCTCTCAAAGCCAGCGCCTTAGGCAACAAGTTGTTCAATTATTTGTGACTTAGTTGTCAATTATAGCAGCGTTTTCCTAACTTGGGAATAAATCTACTTTCTCCACGCTGCTTCCTTTTTAGGAAAGCCGGGCCAGATCCCTCACTCATTTCCCCACTACACTTTCTACATGCTGTTAGAGCCCCGTTTTACTTTGGCATTTTAATCAAATTCAACTGTATTCCATCACACGCGTCCCCTGCTTCACTCAGAAGTCACCATGCCTCACTTGCCTAAAAACTTTTAGTGAGTATTCAAGAATTAAGATGCAATTTTGCTATGAATGCTTGAGACAAATTATTGCACAGCTGCAGGGGACCTTTTCTCTCCCAACCGACTGGTGAGCTGCTGAGGGCTTTGTACGATTTCCCTACTAGGCAACTCTTCCTCCTTTCCCATTTGAATGACTGGCAAATGAGTTAACTTGGGGCCATTTAAAGCACCAGCATTGGCAACTGTGCTGGAAGCCACTGGAACAACTGGGACAGCATCGCAGAGCTATTGTTTCTGATGCTGCAAGTTTCCACTGAAATCACTTGAGTCATGCCTTTAACTATTCCCACCCCTCCCTCCCTTTTGCACTACAAGACCCTTTCTTCAAATAAAAGCTGAACTCTCAGTGTAACCGGGGTATCCTTAATGTTTTCACCACTGCAATTTAAAGAATTGCACTCTATGCTTTTAAATTTAACACCCCAATATTAAGAGCGCATCAGTCAGCGATTCCTTAACACTCCATCGGAATGTTTGCTTAATGAGAACTTCCAAAATAGAACAATGGAAAGGATTGTGGAAAAAACCCACCAAAAGATACCGCGTAAGCACAAGGTTGACATTAAACTGGTCCTATGTTCAGTCAAATCAGTGCCGCTTCCAATTTCTTTTGGCCCTATCTCTCAGTTAAAAAAGGAAACCCCTAACCTAAAGGCTTCACTTACAGAATTAGAAAGTACTTAATTCTGTACTAGCGTTACAGCTGTAATAAATTGTGTCAGCAGGAAATAACTAAGCCAACTATCAAACAGTTTATTTATGTTATTTACCTTGATATAAATTACTCAGTTCAAGCAATTAACAGGCAGCTTTAAAATATTTATCATGTTTCTTTTGGAACCTGAAAAACCATTATACAAAAGTTCTCTATTAATATAAAGTAGAAGAAAATCAAACCAATATTTAATATTGTTATTTATTTATAGTTACATTGCATTAAAAGATTTTTCACTTACCAGTCAGCTATACATCCTGTTATTAAGTGGCCGAAGATTAATCCTACCAGTAGGGAGAATTTAGCAATGTGCACTTTCCAGGCAGAGTCACAAACAAGATCCCACTGGAAGAAAAAAAAAAAAAAAAAAAGAGACAGATAAATTAAAATACATTGGTTTCTCAAATGTGTTTAAACACTCTAACATTGGCATAGAGTGGCTTCTAAATTTCAGTCCTAGCACGAGCACATCGGGACGACAGAGGAAAGCTTTCCCCCGCAAGTCAAACCCCAGATCCCAAGAAGCAAGTTAAAGACTCATTTACTTCAGTGACTTCTTTCAGACCCTTAATTAAAAAATGACAATACCCAACACTCGTCTCCCCACAGGAGTTCAGACTGAGGGGTGCATCTCCTCCAGACGCTGGCAGTGTTGGTGGAGCTGCAGCATCTCGCTGTAGCAGCCCCAGACGTCTACAGCCAAAGCCCCGTGAAGCCCACTGGTTGCAAACCCAACAATTTAAGAGCAGGTTCTCCAACTGACCACCTCAGGGCTGCGTGGAGACACGGGGAAAGCAGCTGCTTTGCCACAGGCCCCTGATGGCCAGCAGCTCCAGGATCCCACGGACAAAGCATCAAGACAGCTTTGCTTTCAGAAAAGCATCCTGATTGCCCAGGTGGTGGAAGGGGAGGAAGACTAACTAACGGCACGGCTCCTCAGGACATGTCCTGGCATCGAGCTGGACAAGGCAGCCAGAGATCCCGATGCAGCCTCAGGACAGCAGCTCCCATAGCAACATTTCACAGCTCAGAGATCGGACAGAGGCTGAACCTTCACACTAAAGCTACCTCTGATGTTGAAATTACTCTTTCTGTTCAAGGGAAGGGAAAATGGACCATCTGAGGCACCTCATTGTGAGAGTACTGCCTCATTCCCATGAGAAAGATGGGAAGAACAAGGTTTCTCATGAGGCTTCCCTAAACTCCAAGACATCTTGCTTTGAGGTATTGGACTGAGCCTCAGGAGAACCAGGATGCATTCCTGGCTTTATCCCAACCGCCTCATTGCCCTCAGACATGCAACTTAATCTCTCTTATATTTCAAGTGTGGATAGTACTATTATACCCTTGAATAAATGTAGGAAGATGTGCTTGTTCGTGGCTTGCAAAGTGTTCAAATATTAATGGCAATGGGAGCCATACACATCATGTGAAAAGTAAGTATGGCTACATTGGAGAGTCAGGCACTCCAAAACCAAAACTCTGCAGAAAAAATAGCTGTTTTGTGTAATGCAATTGTAGCAGCCCTCCCGACTCAAGCAGCTGAAGTTTCGTGGCCAAACACACAAAGCAGAAGTGCACAATTGATTTTTATAAGTCAGATGTGACTTCCAAGGAAAGCTCCCCTCCAAAGAGCTCGAGGAGGTGCACTGCTTTCAAGCATTTGAAGGACACGCAGGAGGCTTCCACAAAAAAGGCTGGTTCCAATTCAGCACCCTGGTCCCACACCACAGGAGAGGTCCTCCCTATCAGACACCAGCTTGCCAAGAAGCACGGCACTTTTGTGGCCGAAAGAAACATGCCAGCTTTCAGGCTCAGCCTTTTTGCTTTAGCTAAACATATTTTTGAGTTCCTCGTTGCACCCATTTGTAGAAATTGAGACATCTATCTGAGCCTCCAACCTACAGACTGAAGGCACTAAGGATCCAAAAAGCAAGCATTTTTCCCACCAAATAGCTGTGCATTATTTGCAGCAAACAGGTCAGCAAGGCAGCGAGAATTGCTCCCCAAAGGCACTGGCTTTTTGTAAGTATTTAGCAAGTGGGGGAAAGGCAAATCCTTACATCTGCAATTGTAGAACTGATCTGTGGGCAAAGAAAAAATCTGCCCCGTCGAGCCACAACCACCACAACATTCAGGAGACACATCTGAGCTCCAGGCAGACTTTCAAATGCTTCCAGTTCATTTTCACAATTCAGAAGGTGTACATGGCTGCCTCAAACCGAGAAATCGGTTTTGTTTGTAGAGAACAAATTAAGATCAGTCGTCTTTTTTAAAGGCTCTCCCTACAAGTTGTTAATTTTTAGTTGTATTGCCATCAGAGGAATGGCAATGCCATCCAAGGACAAGAAGAAAAGCAGGTATCCTGGTACCTTTTCATTTTCACAGCTCACTCCTGCTAGTCAAGGGAACCCTCACACGAGCCCAGGACAGGGAGCGCGCAGCACCAGATGGCATGGAAGTGAAGGTTCATGGTTGGAAGGGCCAAAAATCTCACGAAGGGCTGTTGTGAAATTTCAGGCTAGGACAACAGATGTCAAACCATGTTCACACGCTGGCACCCAGAGCCAGGGTTTATGATTGATGTTTTCTCCTGCTTCTATCAGCACATCCTTCAGTGATGCTTAAAATGCACCCGCTCCTTCTGATAACTTATCTGTGAGTCATCGGTTGGTTGGTTGTTTTTAAGGCTATTGCCCAATTCCCAAGCTGCTCTGAAAAATAAAAACAGGCATTTCCTTGCAACCCCTGCGCCTGGCCCTTTCCTGCCCTCGGTTAAGCCCTCACTCTGCAGCCAGCACAAATCAGAGCTGAGCCCCTGCGCCCCCAGACAGACACTGGCAGCCCTTGACCTTTCCTTGCTCTCCCAAACCCTCCACACTCGTAAATAGGGAAACGGTGAAATATTTCAACAGTTGGTTTAGCACAAACTTCCACAGAATCTGCCACGACCTCAAATTGCTCTCAGTACTAAGAGCTCAATCAAGCTTACCCCGGGTTTACTTTTCCAGCAACTGTCACAAACCAGAGACATGGTTGCCATGAAGTAGTCCTCCAAAATAAATGAGGCAGGACAGCAGCGGGTGCCACCGATGGTGGCGGGACAGCAGCGGGTGCCACCACCAGGGCATTCCACTCGCGAGGAGGCAGAAGAATAAGGAGCAGGCACAAAAGAAAAATGGATGCTGCAGTCATCAGCAGCCTCAGGGAAAGATGACATTAATAGGACAAAATACATATTTAATAGCTAGTGTATCGTCCTCACCCATCTTCACCCAGCAGCAGAGCAAGCCAGGCAGGCTTCGTCATGCTGAGCGCGCAGGAATCGTGCTAGAGCCCTGCGCTGCCCCTTCCCCAGGGAAAAGCCCGAGGCAGAGCACCACAGCTCTGAAGAGCCAGAGGGAGAGCGGGACCCACGGTGAGGGACCAATGCTGCCTCTCCCTGCACACACCTGGGCTCAGCGGAGCACAGCGTCCTCTGCACGTGCCGCGGGTGCCCGGAGCTGTGGCAGGTCCTACCGAGCGTGCCAGCAGTTTCACCCCGCCAGCAAGACACTTGGGTTCGCTCCGTGGAGATAGGAGTGACGGGTTTCTGCATCCCCGCAGAACAGAACAGTGGGCTGGGCAGCACTGATGGCAGTTCAAGTGGCACCCCGAGTAAGTCTGCACCAGGAGATTGTCTTGGCTGGAGACTAGATGGTGCAATCCTCTACCACCTCTTACAAAAGGCAGATTAACCTGTTACAAGCAGGGAGACCATCAAATCCTGTAACTGCTCTGGCTGAATGCCCTGGGGTCCTCGTTGGGTGTTAACAGCGTGCAGCCTGAAGGAAGGATGCTGCTAAAGGTACAGTGCTCCCTGGGATTTCTCTCTGTGCCCCTGGGCTTTGTCTGTCCTTCCATCCTCCATCCATCCTCCTCATGCAAGAGATCTGATAAAGTGACTTGCTAAACCAATAGGACTCTATTGTTATTCAGAAACAAAAATAATTAGATAAAATATGCTGGTGGAAAGTTTTTTCGTAGCAGTAGAGCAACGTAGAGAATTCACTACCCCTGTAGCCGTGCGTTATCTCCCGAGTGTTTTTTTCATGTTGTGATAGCATTTTTTTTTTTTTCTGAAGCTTAAGGCTTTACACCTTCAGGATCCTGATGTTTAATTGATACCCGTGAGTCACCGCCCGCACTGTGAGTCACTGTGCTCTGCACCGAATGGAGGATGCTCGGGAGGACATCCAGCAGAAGGTAACGTGCCCAACAAGTAACCCTCCTGTAGCTTCCTTACGAGGGGTGACAACCTGGACAGGGCTCAGCAAGTCACTATCTGCACTGGAGTTATAGAAGTCATAAGTGTAAAGTCTGTGGCATGGTTGTTACTCCATGAGCTGCCTCAATGACAGGCTCCTGCCCTGAAAGCACTTGTCCCGAGGCCACAGTGCTGTTGGTGGTATCTAAGCACACGCAACACCCGCTGCAAAAAAGGTCATAATAACCAGGATTCGTTTGTTCTACCTTCACCTTGACCACATGGAAAAGTGCAGGGCAGACCCTCCTGTCCTAAAAAGAGCAGAGCAACAGAAGGAGAGGTGTCACCGAGGTCTGAGAGTGTCGGGTCTCCCCTTTCTTTGTTACTCTCCTTCTTGCTCCATCTTTTTATAACAAAACCCTGTCAGTTGTCTCTGCACTGCACTAGAATCCAACTTCTACATAAATACCTCCTCCAGTGAGAGCTTAAATTTACGATGCCTTCAGATTCTCCCAGCGTTAAAAAAAAAAAAAAAAAAAAGAAAAAAGAACCACAATGTTGTTTTTCAATTGAATGAAATAATACTAAAAGCCCCAAAGTTATGCTTTTCAAATACATAACAAAAAGCAGAACAGCCTCCAGATACTTATTCCTGGAGGAAAAGCTCCAAGTAGCAGACCAAGCACTTAAGCACTACAAAAAAAACCAAACAACAAACAGAAAAGGAAAAAAGTCAGTACTTCTACCATAACACACCCACCACCGCTGCCTTTTCCCAGTGCTAGACTACCCAAGCAGTACTCAGAGTCACAGCCACAGCAGACAACCACAGCAGGATTTCCCTCCAGGCTGCTACAGGACAACACTCCCTTCCTCCCCTTCTCAGCCCCCTGGCCAAAGATGATGCTCTGGCTGCATTTTTAACAGTAAGGAAAGCGTGGAAATTCCAGAAAAATGGTGTGCTGCTCAACTCTGCCGAAAATAACCACGCAGTTAAACCCCGCTGAAGAGGTTGCAGGAGGAGCCTCCCAGGGGGATGTGCCAACTGGGTGGAAGTATCAAGGTCACGTTTCAAAAGGGGGACATTAAGAAGAGTAAAATAAAAAATAAAATAATCATCCCAGATGACTTGAGAAGAAGGTATAAACACAAACGGTTTCCTCTTTCTTTGACCAGCCACACTGAGAAACAAACATCTCCAAACTACAACTTTCCTTACATATTTATTGGACACAGCTGGCCTTACCTGGAAAACAGAAGAGTCATTTTAAAACAAAACAAAACAGAAACCACAACAAGAACAAAACAGAAGAAAAAAACCAAGCCATTTGTTGAGAGGTTTTGTTGTTTGTTTTCTTTCAACAGCCACTCGAAGCCCACAGCACCTACTCTGGAACGCCTCAACCCACAACGCAGTCAACACCTGACTTTTAAGCTACCTCTTCTCTGCATGATTCTAGACCTCCAAGTGCTGAGTACATGATAAAGCTGGAGAAAATTGGAAAGTGGATGCTTTTGCTGAAAATCTTCAACTGTGCCAGAGGGCTTAGGACCTCTTAAAGATAAATCCTTCTAAAACAAATTTCTAATGAGCAAGTACACCCTGGTATTTTGAGAGGTTTATAACTGGGACAAGTTTGCAAGAACGTTTACTCAGGTAGCAAGAGATGCTGTCAGTAGCAGAGTATCACCCTCAGCTCGACATCTGCCCTCCTTCCCATTCCTGACACATGTCCCTATTCCCGTACCCTGGAGCTTGCCGACTCAAGATATGAGGGTTTGCTTTGTTTAGCTTCTTCCAATTCATTTTTCCTATGGTGGGAACAACATTTTCTGCACTTTTTATTCTCAGAAACCACTAAACCATTTCTGACCATGGCAGGCACTTGGCAGGGAAAGCTGCAGCTCAGGAAAATCTCTCATGAAGAGCGACCACAAGGTCACATACGTAGGAACTGGCAGGCTGCTTTACCTACAGACGCGATCAACCACCCGGGCAAGGTACTATTTGAAAAATAAAGCAAAGAAACTACTCTTGACTACTACCACAAACCTAAAGGTTTTGGTGATATGGGGAGGGAGGAGAGCAGGGAGAAGGAGGAGAGGTCGCGTGAGCCAGAAGACATGTGCTTAGCAGTCTTCCAAGAAAGATCTAATTAGATAGTGCAGCATTGTGTGAAAGCAGCTTCATGTACCTATGAAAACAGTTTCTGTCCCTGCACAACAGCCCAGGACAGTGCTGCTGAAACACACCCTTCAGAACTGCATTTTCTGACTCACGTGACTTAGCTGTGAAATTTGCACATTACTTTTTGAAGCTTATGGTTTTTAAGTGTAGTATTTCAGCCTTAAAGAGCTGTCCCCGCTGAGCTGCCCGGCTCACACCCAGTATGTGCATGGCCCTGCTGCCAGCCGAGCTGCACCGCACACATCTGCCTGTCCTGGGTCCTGTCCAACACCTTCAGCCTTGGTTCACCTCTAGGGGCCATCTCCCCAGCGTGGTGTGACGGCTCCAACAACACTGCAGTCACAACACGCCCAAAACTTCAGATATGCAAAAGCAGGCAAATCAACTGTGCTTCAGAGCCAGCAAACTAACCTGGAAAAGACTCCAAATTGAACGCTTTGCGCTAAATTATTCCTTAGTCTACGTCATAGACAAAAAAGACCCTCCTGGCTCCCCACCGAGCGCATCCGCAGCGCCCCAGGGTAACAAAGTGCCACCTGAAACACCACGAACCTGAGCAAGTGTCATCTACCCTTTGACTTCACACTTGCATCAGTAGCAATTAGCTCTTCTGTTCTCAGCCTTGCTCTCACCACAAACCTGTTCCTTTCCCCCACTGGGAGAGAGAATAGGGTAGTTTGCTAAGTAAATAATCATAACTAACACGCCAACAATTAAAATATGATTTGTTAATCATATGACAGTCCTCTAAATACTCAACACGATTAAATCAATTTTAGCAGCATCCATATACCACCCACTTCTCCCATCACTACTTTTATTTTCAGTAGCAGGAGTTCCCTTTATTCTGAGGCATTTTGATGTCCGCCAGCCTTCGCACTCCCCAGATTAGTCAACGAACCGGTTTCTCAGCTGATGCAATCTGCTTTGCTTTCTCCAACTCCATAATGCCATCTAACATCAAAGAGCTGGGAGATAAATCTCTCTTGCAGCTTTCATGAACGCTACATTCATAATTTTCCAGAGAGCAGGATCAGGATATTTCCATCTCTCTTTTACATCCCTCTGCAATTAAGTATCTCTTCTACACATACTCTGGCGTTATTAGGATGTCACAAAACTGATTTTAACTTTAAACTTCTTCTGTGCTCTAAGACCTGTAGCTGTTTGCTTCCCTCCGGCTGCACAAAAAGAGCAGGAGCAACAATGCCCATCACAACTGATGGAGACACACAGAGCAATTTCCAAGGGCCATCCTTCTGTTTTCAGCTGACAACAACCCTTATTTGGAACAAAGCATGTGCTGCTGGGACTCACTTCACAATCAAACTAAATAAAAAGTTAAACTACTTTTCAGACTTCTGTTTAGAACAGGTCTAAGCTCTATAAATAGAAGTCATATGCAAAAAAAAAAACCCTAACTTTTTAGTTAAATATTAACACTCACCATCATCTGATTATCGAAAACAAGTTAACACTTTGAGGACTGGTATTTTTCAGGCTGCCAAAACCATGCATCTTTCCACTTTATTTTAAGGTTTAAGATTGACTATCTTATAAGATTTATTTAAGATTGACTATCTTTAATTTAAGCTTTACTATCTTACTGGGCTCTTTTAAAAAACGTGGGGGAAAAAAATCCTTGACAATGTCAAGCATGGCATAAAATTCTGAAATGGAGAAGAGGGAAGGAAGCTGCCATTTCTCAGGAGAAATCCTCACTCATAGTTGCTGTAGATAAAAAGATCAGACACCTGAATTCTGACATGCAATTATTGCTGCCCTGACCCTGCCCTCTCATCATTTGAAGACCACAGCTATTGTAACTCAGGCAGGAAGAAAGGGAGAGGGAGAAAAAACAGGGTCTGGTACTAATTCAGACAAATAAATATTAAGGGGAAGGAAGGAAGAAAGGAGAAAAATAACCTACTTGTTTTACAAATCAAAATATGAAACTGGTCTGTCAAGCTTGTACTGCTGAAGCAGACAGTGTTGTACACAGCCCTGGGAGACAGAGCAGGGGAAAGGCCCTAGTGTTTAATTTGCATTCCCTATCCTTAACAGGGCATTGCACCATTGTCTACACGTCTGTGGACTTTGGTCAGGAGGCCAGGAGGAGACCAGGCAGCTCCAGAGTGCTGCAGAGTAACAGGAAAACAGTACTTGAGTCTAGATTAATTCCTCCACAACTGTCTGTCCGGAGCTGAAAAACCTCTTCCAGGGAACCAAAAGCAGGGTGTAAGGGTACCCATAAATCACATGCTGCTGCACAAGGTGAATGTACCGCTTCCCTACATCTCACAAGCAGCATTCCTGGTTCTCTTGGCTTTGATACTGGTGGATCTAGTTGGGCATCCCAGAAATGAGTGCTGGGATACAGTCACTTATTTAGTCTTTCGTTCTTATGTTTCAGTAGAACAACTGGAATTTCATAGAATCACAGACTGGGTTGGGTGGAAAGGGACCTTTCAAGGTCATCTAATGCAACCAACCCCCGAGCAGGGCCATCTGCAACTAGAGCAGGGTGCTCAGAGCCCCAGCCAACCTGACCTGGAATGGTGCCAGGGATGGGGCACCAACCACATCTCTGGGCATCCTATGCCAGCTTTTACCACCCTCATTGCACCGTTATTATGGCCAAAAGTTTTTCAATTAAGGAAAACTGTAAGTCTTGTGCTATTCCAGATGTTATTTTGTTAACAAAATCACCACCTTCACATTTGGCTGGCCTGTAACCCTCACCTCAATCTTACCATCAGAACTGGCTCCAAATTAGGCACCTTCCTGAGTGCTAGTTCCTCCTCTTTGACAAATGCTTTAAGAAAAACATGAGGTCATCTTTTGTAACTACACTCTTGTAGCCAAAGTAAGAAGAGGCAGAACTGTTAGTGCACTTCAGAAATTTGCTCTGTGATCAGATGGTAAATACACACCAGAGGCTGCCACTTCTGCCACAGCATGGGCAGGGTCAGCGTAGTTAAACTAAACGGCTGAGATACGGGACGGATTAGGGAGTGGAAACAAAACCAAACAAAACCCCAACCATTTCAAACATCATGTCCATTCAGAAGAAATAAACCGGTTGTTTAACGTACACACAGAGAATGAGGAATATAAAAGGCTCAAGAGCAAGTCCTGGAAAGCTGAGCACGGCTTTAGGATATTTCAATACAAAATTACCTTCCTGGAGGATCACTGTTATTTCTGCCAATGCTACAAACTATTTTTGGTGGGTTGAAATAAGATTCCTGTATCAGAGACACTTTATCTGAAGGGTGATTAAAAAAAAAGTAACCCTATGTACATTCTCTCTAGTGAAAAAAAAAAATCCCTCCCAGATAGAAAAGACTACCTGAGTTCTGCTGTCAGTTGTGGTCTTAACCCCAGTCTGCTTTCTAGACAAACTGCTTCAATAGCCTTTGGCCTGTACATAATTCCCACAACAAATAAACAAAACCAGTATGCAGGCTCACGAAACAGGTACTTCCAGTCTAGTGACGTCACCCTTGGTTATCTCAAACAGCAAGTAAATTGCTGCTTGCAGGTGGGCAGAGGACAGTTCTTCTTCACCGGGACATTGCAGGTACTGTTCCCGCAACAGCCGGCTCCTTCCTTCCCACCGCTCGGCCAGGAACTCACGCCGTGGGCTCAGGGTGTTGCTCACCAGAGTCCCGATAACCAGGAAGCTCTGTCACCAGGTCAGGGTGCCCGGGCAGGCCCGAGGCAGCTGCAGCAGCACAGCCCATCAGCTCTCCTTGCTCCCTCTTTGCCGAGCGCGTTTCTCCAGCCTGAGAGCGCTCAGCCCGGCAACCGCCAACTCTTTATCAGCCACCTCACAGAGGGGCAGGGGGAAAGAGTCTGGGACATCTCCCAGAGCAGAGGAAGCCATACAAAAAAAAAAAAAAAAAAAAAGTAGTAGAACTTTGCTCTGGTCTGACAGTATTTCTGGATCTCTCTGACCACAGGGACTCGTTGACCCCTCCATAGACTGGTTTGGGTGGGAAGGGACCTTTAGAGGTCATCCAGTCCATCCCCCCTGCAGGGAGCAGGGCCATCCCCAACTAGAGCAGGGTGCTCAGAGCCCCGGCCAACCTCCCCTGCAATGGTG
>WUAM01000162.1:6027587-6065012 GCA_024336885.1 Actenoides hombroni | reverse complement strand
GAGAGGGGGGAGGGGGGAGGGGGGGGGGAAAAAAAAAAAAAAAAAAAAAAAAAGGCTTTAAAAAAAAAAAAAAAAAGAAAAAGAAAAGACAACAGCAAATTGTAAACAATGTTGTGAAGAAATAAACCTGGTATGGGATGGTGGAGGAAAGAGAAATTAGATTTTGATCAGTACCAGACTTCTGTTTGTGACTAAGAGAGAAAATAGCAGAGGATCATTGATGAGCAGCAATTGTTGTGACCTTTCCCTGCTCTCCCAGGCCCCTCAGCTGGGCCATGGACCCCCAGCCACCAGAACAGGCAATACCGATGGCCTCCATCAGCAAGGAGGAGATTTTCGCTGGCAAACCTGCATTTCTCATCCAGCAAACACTCTTCTCAGACATGCCAGAGGTCCAGCCACATTCCTCGGGCAGACATCAACGGGGTGACGAGTTTAAAGCAGGTAGTGTTTAAAACATAAGGAGTCTGTACCAGTGCCTGCAGGTGTTGGAAACTGTTCACACTTGTGACCATGTCACAGGAGAACATCAAAGGCCTCCCCCAGTTTCGTGGTGGTTCAGAATGAGATAGGCAGCCAGCCCAAACCTGCCTGGCCTCACCTGGCCTGCCAACTACCTCAGGCAGGGCCTTTCTTATCTCCAGCTCCTTGCCATAGGGATCAAGGTTCTTGTCCATTTGGGTTTTGACAAAAGGCTCTGGGTTGCTATCAGCTTTACTCCCACTGGCAGGAGGGAGATCATTAGGCTGGTTTCGCAGCTACTATTTGTAGTCCCCTTATTCAGTGTCAGTTATTCTGACTCAGCACCTCACTGGTTCCTGCTTATTTTCATAAGCTTACCTGGAGCAGGTGACTAACTGGTGCCCAGTTCAGCTTCTCCTCTGCAACACACTTCTGTGAATAAGAACCCAGCGGTAAGAGATGAAGATGTATTTGTAAAATTATGAATTATGCAGCAATTCTCTGTTAACCTCTCTCAAGTATTTTTAAAAGCACGTTGCTATGGGAGAATGCTACTGGAGTAATTTTAAAGTTTTCTTCTCAGATACTTAAACCCATCCTTGCAGTATTTTCATATTCGAGGACAAATCTTTATCCAGATGCAAAGCGTGTTGTTCACTCTGCTGGGAACGAAACGTCCTACCCATTTTCCAAGACCTCAGAGCAAACCAGTGCCGTGCTCAATGAGCGTTAGCCTATATTAAAAAAGGAAGAAGATTACAGATATTTAAGTTTTAAAGTTCAGGGCAAAGTTTCTTTTCCCCGCTTTATTAGAAGCAGGCAAAGTAAGAACAGTACAAAGCTAATAATTACTTCTTTTAAAAACACAAATAGAAGAACAGCGTCCAAGTCAGACAAAGTTCTGAGCCTGCTGTTTTCTTTAAGTGAATTTACTAAAACTCCTGCAAGCTTTAAATCAGACTTTTCTTTTGCTTTTCATGGCATGAGGTGCAGGCTCCCGAGCCATGACTGATACTGGACATCTATATTCCTCCCATTTTTAGGGTTGGCTGCTGCTATCATGGAAAACATGAGTGTCAGCTTCACCTTTTTGCAAAACAGTCAGCGTTTGTTTGGCTGAACAAAAAAACATTTTGGAATGGACCTCAGTGACCTTCTGCAAATTGATAGCTGGCTTGCAACAGGCAAAGCTGAGTCACCAGTTGTGCGGGGGGTGAAATCCAACCCATACATCTGTAGTGTGTCTCACATTGCCGCTCTAATTGGTGTTGTGACGGTCTCTGCTTTTAAAATAGTTTTGCAGAGCCTCTGATCAGATTTTGGTTGGATACTGTACATTAGCCTATCCTGGGAAGGGGTGAATTTAGAGATCTACTTGGTAAAATTTGGATGTTTGGGTTCTCCTGGTCTGTGTGTATTATCCTGGGAAATTTCCATTTCCTCAGAAGGAATACAATTCTGAGTTCCTCCAGACTGATGCTCTTCTGGTGTTCCTTCAGAACACTGAGGTGAACAAGCAATTCATTTTCTTCTAATAACACCTCTCTTCCTTGCTGGGTTTCTGACACGGTTTTGGTGAAGTCCACAGTGCTTGCAACTTCCTTTTTAAAACCAGTCCAACATCACAGGGAAATTTTACCTTTCTCTGGGATGGGGTGTAAGGACAGTAAGCACTCATTTGACTGCACATTTTAGGGTTTCTACTGAAATTCAGAACCTGCTTCAACCTCCCACATCAAGGATGGTGCAATGAAGCTCTTGGAAAGTGAACTGCTGTAGTGCTGGCAGGTGGTTGTACTGGGTAGAGGGGAACAAGCTTCCTAGCACTCCACATTTCTCGTCCCAAAGGGGAGCCTCTCCTTTAAACATTGCATTCAGTTCTGGTTTCAGATTTTATCAAGGTTTGCAAGAGTAACCCCTGGGTAGATACTTTCTGCAACCGTGACTGGGTGCCATTTCAGTAGCTGCATCATGGTATCATTCTCAGTAATTGGTAAGTCTCAGCTGCACCAGGAATAACACAGACCCTGTAACCACCTTCTATAACCCAGTGAACGCTCCAGGAGCATTCATGCTGTTACCCACATAGAGCAGGCACAGAACTGCTTGTACTTTCTAATAAAGTGCTGTAATTTTCCCCACAGTTTCATCTTTAAAAAAAAAATTAAAAATAAAAATAAAAAAATTTAAAAAACCCAACCACCACCAACAAAAAATAACCCAAACCAAAATCCCTTGTGGTTTTAAGAGCCATATTTCCATTATGTCATTTTAAACAAATGAGGTTGAGCATTTGTTGTGACTCTGAAACACCAGGGCCACACTCTGCTTACACACAGAGCAGCTGAATAGAGTTTCAAGTCTACATCTCCACTTAAGGGTGTATTTTCATCTTATTCAGCATAATCACAGTGCAAGTCTATTTTTTATTATTTTGTTTTTTCTTTTCAAGATAAAGTATAGTACTTAATATTTCCATCAGGATATTACCATTTTCCTTTTTCTTCCTGGAATGCAGAAAGCTTAATGTATCACTGACTTTCTTTGTTCACTTTGAAGAATCACATCTATTTTCTAGGGATATACAAAAGCCCAACATTTCCAGAATTTGTCTCAAGTCATTATTATTTATTTTTCCCTGAAAAGGAGGAATAGAAGCAATGTAAAAGATTTTCCTGGGCACTAAGTTACAAGTAATTTGCACCTGAAATCTGTAGTTAGAGAAACAAAATCTGCTGTCACTGGTTTCTGAACAGTGGAATCACTGACAAAAACAAATCAAACCAGGGCAAACAGGGAGAAAAGCCACGGTTTCCACAGCTACAGATGTAGCAAAGCATGAATTATGGCTGATGAAGTACCTCAAAACCCCAAACAGGCAATTAGCATATCGCTGGCAATTGGCATTTGACTGTAATCGCCAGTGGCAGGGGACAATTTGGGGGATATCCAGCCTCCCTCGCCTTCCCAGCATCCCATTTAAACGCAGTGTTGGTGCCTGGAGGTAGGAGCCCAGCAAACCTCTGCAGCCAGGGGTGAAAGCAGGACATTCCCAGAAAGCTACGTGCCTCGCAGCAGTTGTTGCACGTCTATCCACACCAATCCTTTCTATCAGCTGCTTGAGCATGGTTAACCTTAAAATAACCTTAAAATATACACTTTTCTTTTGTATTCTTTAATCAGAAAGAGTAGCAGAATTTTAAGGAAAATGCATTAAAAAAAAAATCTACAATACTCAGCTAGTATTAATTTTGCTGGCTTTATATACACACTGTATTTTTCATCATAGTCTAGGATGCAGCAAGGTAGAAAAAGTCCTGTCCCTTAGCTATTGATTGTGCTGGGAAATTGACTTCTCCGGTTCCTCCCAAGGTGAACCCAAAAGAGAGAGTTGGCAGAGCGAGGTGTCACCCTCCTTCCCCTGCATCTCAGCAGAGTGGGGCTGGGGGTGAGGATCCGCAGAGCAGAACCCCAGTGAGCACGGCTCCCTCCTGCCCTGCTCTCCTCGGCAGGCAGCAGAGAGCTCAGCAGATCTGGGGCTGGAGCTGTCAGGAGAAAAGGGGCCACTTCTCCTGACCCAGGGATGCTGTGCAGGAGAGGCAGCAGAAAGGAGACAAGAGCCTTGAGCACTGATACGTCAGCCTCTTCTGACTCTCCACTTTTTTTTGACTTTTTTTTTCCCTTCACTTTTTAGGGAAGGGTGAGAGGAACCAGAGCATCCCCTGGGGATCTTCAGCGTGGGCTGTGCTGCCAAGACCCGGCCGATACCCTGGGGAGAGGTGATCTGCCTGAAATCCCTCTGAGGCTATCAGGAGTCTGTATCCCTTTGGGCCTGACGAGAACAAAGTTTTTACAAGTCCCTGGAGAGACTGCAAAAAATAACATTCGACTATTTAACTGCACGTCCTTCCTGATAGCAGAGGAAGAGGATCAGTCTGCCCTCCTGCTCACAGAGAAGTTCCAGTCCCTACACACAGCGTGGGAAGAGACAACGTGCTGAAAGACCATGAGTCTCTTACCAGCGTTTACATACAGAAAAAAAACCCCTTGCTCTTACTTCCTAATAGCTGGTAATTAATAGGATCAGTCTGTAAAGCCCTGTGTGGGACTCAGCCTTGAAACAACTCAGTGATACCATGTGTTCTGCCGGCTGTATGTGGCAGACAGGTATTCGGACACGTTGGTTGTTTTCCAGGAAACTGCAACCTATTATTTATTTATTTATTTTCACCCCCGAGAGAGGGAAAAAAGTATCTATTGACTAAATCCTCCATCAGAATTTTAACGTTTAATCCCCAAGGCCAGAGCAATTACATTCCCTTTTCCTTTGCTCTCCGCTGCCCTCCAGCTGGGTTGTAAATGAGCAGACGGAGGTGCTAAATTTAGCAGAATTAGTGTGCACAAGTACTAATTAAACTAGTCACGACAACCACTGCCTTCATGGGTGATGCCTTCCAGGCATTCCTGGGAAAGAAAATGTGTGAATTTATAGGCTTTCCAAGGAGCTGCGCTGGGGGCAGAACCACACTCAGCTGTCCTGACAGGGAGGGAACGTGGCCCCTTGGGTTTGTGCTACCTGGATGTAAGTCCCATGAGCCCCAGCCCACCTCACTTCTTTTGAGCTCACCTCAGAGAACATCTTCCTGTTCTGCAGCAAAAATAGCAGCAGCGTGGTGGAATCCAGCAGCAAACTAAAAAGATGCGAATTAAAACAATCATTTCTTTGACCGCTACTGCAGATGCAGTCTGGGGGCACTGCATTCAAGTGAGGCCTTTATTGGGTTTTTTTTACTTCTCATAAAAGATGGCAAAAAATGAAAATTCTCTGAGAATTTCTACCAAAGAAGGGCAATGGAGCTGGGGAAGGGGCTGGAGCAGGAGTCTGGTGAGGAGCAGCTGAGGGACCTGGGCTTGTTCAGCCTGGAGCAAAGGAGGACCAGGGGAGACCTTCTGGCTCTGACAGCTCCTGACAGGAGAGTGAACCAGCTGGGCTTGGGCTCTGCTCCCAAGGAACAAGAGACAGGAAAAGAGGAACTGACCTCAAGTTGCCCCAGGGGAGGTTTAGGTTGGAGCTGAGGAACAATTTCTTCCCCTGGAGGGTTGTCAGGACCTGTCCCAGGCTACCCAGGGCAGTGGTGGAGTCCCTGTAATCCCTGGAGGGGTTTCCAAGCCCCCCGTGGAGCTGTGGTGCTGAGAGCTATGGGTCAGTGGTGCCCTGGCAGTGCTGGGGGAACAGTTGGACTCAGTGGTCTCAAAGGTCTTTTGCAGCCTGAACAAGTCTATGATTCCATGCAGTAGCAAACCCATTATGCCACTGAGCAGCACTGAATTTTAGATTTAAGCTACACCAACGGTTTCAGCAACCGCATTATTCATACATGTTTTTTTTAAATAAATTATTTTTATTAAAATTCCAGCTCTTTAAGCTAAAATGCCACAAATGAGAGCACACAATGGCTTGCTCTTCTGCAGAAACAACACTGTAACATCTGATTACAAGTCCATGATAGACAAACATGCAGGAGCTTCCTTGCCCGCACGCCCTGGAAAGTCACAAAAACGCAGGAGCTGCTGCACCACAGAGCAAGAACCTCGCTGGTATTTAAAGGATCATCCATACAACTGAATTCAAAGCGATGGAGTTTCTAACTTCCCTTGACAGCATGCAACCTAAGTGCAGTTAAAAATACAGCCGGCGGGTTCTGAAGGGGAGGGCAATGCGCTGCCAGCACTTCAAGGCTTGTGCTGCGGCACGCAGAAGTTGCACAATGGGCAGTTTCAGGTTTTAGTCCTGGCGGTAGAACCGTGAGATTTATAGGAGGTGACAAAAGTGATTTTGACCCACTGTGCCTTCCTGCAGCTAACACCTTTGCCCTTCACGCCGCTGCTCTTGATGAACGTTTGCGACACGAGGAGTCTGGGAATAGCACAGGTCCGGCACCGGCACCGCCCTCCCTGCGCAGAGCCGCTCGCTTTCAAACACACACGCTGAGGCAGAAAGCTGGTGAGTCCTCCCCACAGCTCTTCACTCAGATTAGATGGAAATCGTTCCCCAGATTCCCCAGCAGGCTTCCCAGGAAGTGCTGCTGGCAATTGCACGTGCAAGTGTGGCTGCAGAGCGTGCTGTATTTTCTCTTGTCTGTGGAAGTGGCTGCACCATCATCCTGCCTCCAAAGCACGCCCTGTACCCTCCACTTGCAGATATAATTCAGCACCAGTCACATCTCGGCAATACAATATTTACTTTTTGTGCACCTTTTGACACCTAAGCCAGTTTCCTATGGGAGCTCTGCAGAGGGCACAGCTACAGACACCCATTTTTTCCACGTGGAGTCTCTGATCCAAAGGATCATCAGCTTGTCCCCCAGTAAGGATGTTAACACAGTCTTGCCTGCTTATCTAGCATCTATTTCCTCAAAGTCTGCGGAAGTTTAGTATCCTATCTCAAGCACCTCTATGAAGTTTGAATGAAAAATCACCAATAAATTCAAGAATAATTGTGTGGGAAGACAGACAGACGACATGACTGTACAAGCTTTGCTTATCTTAAGAAACCAGGCTACGAAACCCACAAACAAATACAACAAAGACAGCAGAGGCAACCTCCCTCTCCCCCAGGTCTGTGAGCAACTACATCCTTCCTTTCGATTAAGAAAAGCGGTGTTTGTCCCAAAGGAGAGGAAGAAAACACAATGTGAAAAGTAGCCTGGATAGGAAATACTCCTAGCAGGCATAAAAAAAGCATAGCAATTCCAAGTTCTTTCTTTCACCCGTGGAAAACCCTTTTTCCTTCCAAGAGTCACTCACAATACTGACCAAAAGCCCTCAGCAAGGTGTTCTCACACTATGCTGGATGGCTTTGGACAACACCAAGAGGCAGCCCTGCCCTCAAAGCCTTGTAGTTGAAATGGGTTTGCTGGTTTGAGGGCTTTGAGGGCAAAAGCCCTTTGACCAAGGAGTTTGGTAACATACAGGGGCACCGCTTTTCATCTGTACCCATCCTGGGGAAACCTGCTCACGTCCCTGTGAGCACCGATGGCACTGGCAGCACACACGTGTCCTGCTGCTGCCAAACGCACACGGATGCTGCTCACGTGCCTTAGCCCTGGGTTTTGGGGTGGGAGACCACATACCAGCCCATCACTTCCTTGGGGCGACGGCCCTGGGGTGCCTGTTTCCCCACAGCCAAGAGGCTGCTCCATGGCCTCACCGCCTTCGGCAATCTCACAGATGCAGTCCTGGGGCGAGGCAGCAGCTCGCACTGACAAACTCCCTGGGCTAGAAAAGTTCTGACATCTCTTAAAACCACTCTGAAATCAAGTTTCTCCTCTTCTAACAGGCTGAGCTTTGCTCTTCCCAACATGCTTCTGACGTCCTCTATTTGTAGTTGGGAGAAGACAGAAAAAAGCAACAACAGGAAGAAAATTGTTGTGCAGAGATGAATCCCAGCAATATAATCTTTCTATGTCAGTGAAAACTTACTCTCCTCTTTTGTTATTTGGATAATAAACCCTTCAGCAGGCTTACGCTACCTGGCAACCACCAACAAAACAAGAGTTGCTGCTGGCTCTGGTCAATGCTCTGCTTTGTGCCAGTCTGCAGACCAGTATGAGCTCGGCATCCTAATCTGTTTTAGGTGAGGTTCTCCATCACCCCTTCCTTTCACTTGCCTTATTAAATCCCACATCAGGCATGGCTCCTGCAAGCTGAGCCCCGCTGTGCAAGACTCGGGCAGGCTACCACATGCATGTCATTTCTCACCTGCGCTGGGTCCCAAACACTGCAAATTCAGATTCCCGAATTTCTCTTTTTTTTCAGGTAGATTTTAGCCTGCAAGTGCTGCATGGTAAACTGAGAAGCTATCAAGAAGCTTTCACCATCCTACTTCGTCCCGCAGTTAATAAATGTTAAACTCACTGACACCATAAAACAGCATCCCGGGGATGGTTGAGAAGCCGTACGTATTTATATCAGCACAAAGTTATGATTATAAGCCTCACTATCCAAATGCACCAGCCTATATGCAAAACCCTGGAGCTACAGTTATCAACTAGATCTTAATGAGTCTAAAGGTTAATAACGTTGTGATGTTACATGTTTCCACAGTTCTGCATCTTGTGTCATATGTTTGCCCAGAGTCTGCCTCAAATTCTGGGACTTCCTTATTTACTGCAGTGTTGCCAAGTTACAGGAATAAAAGTCTGTGAAAAAAGTCCTATGAGAGGAGCAAACAAGCTTGGTATTTCTGGGATTATCTTTGCCTTTTATGTAGGAACAGATTATATTTCCAGTAAAAAACTGTAGGTCTTCTAATGATGCACTTCAGCTCCTGATTACCCCAAGCGCACACCGCAGTTAGATCAAGACTGCACATTTATAAGTCGAGTCCCTAAAACTTCACATGGAGCAGTAAAAATTGCCAGGGGAAAAGTAAACTCTGGGGGTTTCGTATCCCCAGATTTTTTTTCTTTTTAGTTCTTAGCTTGTAGATAAATCAGGAAAATTAGACATGTTTTTCAAGCCTAGACAGATCAGCAAAGATTTATGCTCTATCTCCAGCCTCAGTCAAAAGGAAACAAAGAGGATTTATAAGGAATGAGATGAAGATAAGCACCAAAAATGTCATAATGTTGTAGGATGAATGCGCTGGTCTCTCGGAACTGTATACTCAGTGATGCACATCCTAAAAAAAAAAAAAACAAACAAAAAAGTTAAATAACTGAAAGTTTTTCAGAAGGGAATAACAGGGGCAGACAAAGACCCAGAAAGGCTCAGGTTAAAGTGATTAAATCCCTTGAGTTTCTTACTCTAATGGGAGATGAGAAAGTATAACAAATTATGAATGATTCAAGGTGTTGAAATCCCGTTCTTCCCAATTAGCAACACAGCGGCAGAGGGGCAAGTGGTGGCTCTAGAAGTGATGGCTCCTGTGTCCTGAGAGAAGTCAGGCACTTCATCAAGAGCAAGGAGCTCAGTGGCCCAGGGCGCTGGGGAGCACAACAAAATTCAGAGAGACTGGGCAATTTATGTGGCTCCTGAGAATAAAGTTACAAATAATGATGCAAACTGAAGAAGAGAGATTAAGGAGCAGTGACCCTCTCCTGAAGGTGTTGTACAAGGGGCTGGCACCTCGCTGCAGAGCAGCTCTGTGTGGGCCACTGCTGACGTGGGCACGGGCAGCTCGACTCTGACCCCACCTCTGAAAACAGCACTTGGAGCTGCTTGGTTAATGCAGCAGTAGTTTGTGTATCAACTGTGTCCATTAAAAAACAATTAGGTCCTGATTTCTTTTATCTTTATGGTCTCTGATGGGGGAAAATTATTCAGTCAATTAGTTGCTGATGCTGCACCAGCAGCTTTTTACTTGGATTTCCAGGTAGACAAGCCAGGCCAGATTGTATTATTGTTAATCAGTAGACCTTGGAGTACAGCGTCAAAGACATCCACGTTCCCCAAAAGTATCGTTAATAACATTGGTTGAGCTAAAAGAAGAGTTCCAATAGATTTAATGAGCCACTTTGCAATTAATCACATTAGTTTCCAAATATTATTATTTCATTCTCTGCAATGAAAGAGAGACCATTAACTGAATACCTACTGAGGATGGCACTTACAAACAGGAAAAAGCTGATTAAGGCCACCGCGTTTTAGAGAGATTGTGAGATCACTCTTTATTTTACAAAGCAGAACGCTACGGACAGTGACAAATTGTTGTCATTACAGTGCATCAACCACTGGATGCGACGTGTTCAGGTAAAAAAAAATGTTTAAAATACGGATTTTTCCATCTCTAACTGGGCAGGGCACTCTGCAGCATAAGCAGCAGCAGCATCACTAAAGATCTTCCAGAAGCGACCCAGTGTCCTTGGCTGCAGCTGAGCCAGGCCAGCGGGCAGGGACGTGTCTGCACCGGGGCAAGTGAGGGCAGGAATCGACCGAAAGGAGAATTTCAGCTCTTGTTTTGCCACTGCTCTATTAGTGGGTTTTGTGATTGAAACAAGGAGTTCCCAAGTGTGTGTGGCAAGAAGATCCTATTCATTTTAAGCATCTCTCATCTGACTAACTCACTTTGTAATCTAAAATTAGACAGTCCCAGAGGAATATAATCTCTTTTGGTCTTCTTTTCTACTTATGTAATAATATTTGATCATAAGAAATCACACAAAGGCATCAAGCCCATCATGCCAGTAACTCGGCTCAGCCTCACCTTTGCTTGCCTGCCTCCTCAGTAGTCACTCTGAGGTCGGTTCAATGCGTTGACAGCCTCAGGTGTTGCATCATTGCCAAAGAGGGACGGTGAGAAGCAATGAGACAGGATTTACTGGAGGTTGCATCATTCTGTCAGGTTTTTCTTCAGGAGGTAGAACACAGGCTAGCTATGAGAAGACAATCATAGCTCAGTTGCTCGTCACCAGACTCCTGCTCCAGCCCCTTCCCCAGCTCCATTGCCCTTTTCTGTACATGCTCCAGCCCCTCAAGGTCCTTCTGGGAGTGAGAGGCCCAAAAGGAGACAAATCACTCATGTTAATCCTTATGCAAAAGGAGACTGAATTAGCCTACAGTCTTCAATGAGATACCAGATACTACTTTATCCCTGGCTTTCCTGCCTCATTCAACACAAGGAACGAAATGCACTCAATCAGCAGTCATTCAATATTTTGTTTTCCTTCTTGTCACTCAGCACGTAGCCCTTGGCTTTCCTTTCAGCACGCGGTTCGGAACCCACCATGGGGACAAACTCGTCATTTCCTCTTGGCCTGGTCCTCGCCGCAGGTCGCTAGGGCATCCAGGAGCTTTGGGAGCATTGACAAACTCCCTCCCACAGTCCCCCCACCGCTGCCGCGCTACCCTGGCTCTGCAGAGCGGCGGCTGTCGCACGGGAAGAGGCAGCTTCCTGGGAAGGTCAGAAGTCACACATTCCGAGTGTGTATTCTGCTAGCTTCAGGTTAAATTTTTAGGGTTTAGAGCTTCAAACGAGGCTGCAGATGGGCACCCCCAGAACGCCAGCTGGGCACCCGCGGTAGCTGCAAACCCCCCACAGCAGCTTGCAGGAGCTTGGGGGGCACAGGCAGGGAGGGGATCAAAGGCTCCTTTCCCTTCTACCAGCGCCTGCCTCACTCCTCACCTGCCTTCTAACTTCTGCTGTTGGTGAAAAGCAAGTAGAAAACAAGGATTCAGAGTGGAAGGGGATGTGTGGAAGGGACCCGGAGGCCGTCTCGCCCCCTCCCTTCCCCTGCTGCAGGCAGACTCAGCCCTGCCTTTTCCCCACACCGAGGGCTGGCCATTCCTCCATCTCCCCAGGTGACCCTGTGCCAGCATTTTGCTGCTTGCAGGGCTTGCAATTTCTTCAGGAAGTCTAACTCACATCTCCTTGATACAGCCCAAACCTTTTGTCCTACCCACTGCAGACAGAGAGAGCAGACCAGTCCTCTGTGGGAGGAACTGGCCTCCTCCCACAGCTCCAGCTTCTCACCAGAGACACTCTGCACTCACAGTCCTGCTAGAAAAACAGCACGTGATCACACGAGAGTCGTGGCCACAATATATGGGGGTGGGACGAAAGGAGGAGCAACCCCAGATTTGGTAGGCATCCTCCACGCAACACCCAGCCAGGTCTGTGCTGCCCAACGAGATGGTCTCTCCACATCATTCTTTGTAGGTCTGTTCCCACACACGCCTATTGCTCTTTATAAGGCCGTTTCACACGCCTATTTTGGTGAGTGCCACACGAGTTCAGATGCTGCTGCAACAGGCATCTCTGCAGCAGCCAAACTGCACCCAGCTGGGGACAGCCCTTCCCAGAAAAAGTAACCGGAGCGTTGTCTGAAGTTCTCAAACTTCCTCTTTGATGCTTCAAGCACACGCTTCCTGCAATGCTCTTAAACAAACACCCGATTTAATTTATCAGCCACTGACCCTCGCGTGTTTGATGTTGATTAGCAACTCCACGTTAACCTAAACTTTATGTCCAAGCCATTCCACCATGCTGCTGGCCACAAACCGATGGCCCAGAAGCAATTGTGCTCTTTTAATGCTACCTCACTTTCTGAGAGCAGAGCTGAAGCTGTGGGAGGCTCTCTCTGGGGAGAGCATTTACTGCTCGCATTAGCAAAGTTACCAGCAAAGGAGTAGAGCAGATCCTTGTGCCTGCCAGGGAGAAAGGAAAAAAAAAAAATCACTTATCATTGGATTTCAACGCGGCTGGTACCATCCGGTGTAGCTCAAGGGATGGTCCGGTTATATTCAGCCAGCAGGATGCTCTTCTGGCAAGAGTTTAAGAGTTCAGCAGGAGAACTAACCCGTTATCCAAGGCGACTTTTATGAACGCCAGATAGTAAGGAACAGCTTGCAAAATCAATCTTGAAATCAGCTGCCCCAAGGCTCCCCGCCACCACTGTCTGTTTCTTCAGCTGCAGAATGAAGCAGCAACAAGCTCCCCTCTGTGAGGCTCTGCTCAGTGGAGATCTCCACGGTGACTGCTTCATCCTTCCCCGGGCTGAGCCCTGGCTGCGCGGGCTGGCCGGCTGCCTGGGGAGCGCTGCCTGGTTGCGAGGGGCACCCGCAGCTCGCGCCGAGCACCCGGCAGGTGGGAGCCGTGAGATGTTAAGGGCAGGAGGGGATAATTCTTTTTAAACGTTTAATTCTGTAGAAAGAGCAACAACTTGTGTAGTTGACTACACTCAAGTGAAGCCAAGTTTGGCTTAGGCAAAACACATGAAACTCCTAGAGCTGGTGGGTACAATCTGCGTTCAGTCTTTCCAGGTATTTATGTTCTGTGATACAGTTTTAAAAGCTCGCACCGGTAATTTGATTGCCCCGGAGTCAAACCAAACACTTAACCCATCAGCACACACCTCAACAAGAACCTTTCTACTGCTATATCATCATCCCACACATGCAGAAGAGCTGATATTCCAGAGTCCCTCAGTTAGAGGAGTGGATGAATATTCGAATTCTATCGGTACAGATTCATTATTGTTAATACTAAAGAGCCTGAGGGTACAAGCTGTAAAGGGAAAGAAGGAAAGAAAAAAGAAGCCATTTAACAATGTATGCCGGAAACTTTTCAAGTTATCTGAAATAACCCATTTCATGGCTGCTCACAGAAAACTCTCTAACAGTTCACTCCTAGAGATGTTTACAACAACCAGGCAAGGAGTTCTGCCAGTCCAGCGCTGAGAACTGCTGCTTCTGAGCTTGAACAGCTTCTCCAGGTCCTGCCAGCTCCTGCTCTAGAAATTGTAAGCAACACAGACACCTGCGCTGGCTGCGTGGTGCTGATAGGGACACCTTGGATTCTGACCAAAGCTGAAAACCAGGCTGAGCTTTCAATTCTGATTTTGGACCTCCAGTCCCAATACTCTGACTTTAGATTTTGCCCCACACTTGTGGTTTGTTTGTTTTTTTTTGGTGGTTTTTTTCATATGTTTGGTTTGGTTTTTTGTTTGTTTGTTTTGGGGTTTATTTTGATTCCTGAGCAACCATGACAAAAACTAGACCTGTGATCTGGAAGCAGAGAGGCTGAGTGATCTGTCTGACCCCTGTTTAAATAACATATTAAGTCTACTGCTAGGAAGCACCTCTAAAACTCACAGCAATATGTACTTCCACACCTTCTTAACACAAAGCAAAATAACTAAATAAGGCCCTAGGCATCAATTTCCATTAAAACAGAAGTACCATTGCAGGTTAAAACATTATCGGTCATTTTCATACAACAACCACTCTTCAACCCAGTACCATTTAGTCTCAGCTATGTAATTACAAACGCTGGAGGTTTTTTTCCAATATGTAATTTTCTTCATTGTCAAAAATACCACTGCAAGCAACACCCCATAGGAAACATGGCAAAGACCAAAAACCTGCTCGATTGCAGTCACAGGCTGTCAGGTATGCAATGCTGAGGAAAAATACAGGTCACCCACGACCCCACAGCATTGACCCTGTGCTGAATAGGAACATGCATTCATTTCTAAAGGCCACCGGTTTCATAGCCCCAGCCCCTCACGTGGAAAGGACCCAACACCTCCAAACGAGAGCATCAGAGGGTGCCCAGAAATTGCACCAAATGCTCCTGAGAGCTGAAATACTACCAGTGTGGAAAGCAGGACCGAGAGGGAAAAAAAAGCCAGAGGGAGGAAGGAAAGGGAGGGGGAAATGCCCTTTGATGGAAGGGAGGATTTCTGGCACGGCTGATACGCCAAAGGAATGAGAACAATGGCCAGTCCCTGGAGGTCTGCAGGGCAGATCGCAGCGTCTATGAAGCGCTAAACAAACAGTCTCACTTTGATGATTTCCTTGATGTTTATTGTGCAATGGGGAGAAGGGGAGGTGAGCTGGTAAGTGGTAGAAGAAAAAAAAAAAAAAAAAGACTTACAGATTTTGTTGACAGCTGAATAATGAAAAGATGGGACCCCAGCTGCTGATGGGCACCTAGTGGCTTTGCTGAATTAAATGTGGCCATAGGTGCCCTCACCTCTCACCATCAGCTTCTGCAAAGCAAGAAAACACTCAAGCCGGAAAGCTCTTGCTCAGCTCTCAAGCTTGTCTCAAAAATTTTCTGAAATTAATAACGTGTTGTCATGCTCAGGCCACACAACATGAAACAAGGTTTCTCAAAACTCAGGCAAAACTTTCCTGTTGTCCCAAAAGGATTTTTCTAGAAACCCTGAATATAATAAAATATGAGGGATTAAGCCAAGAGGTTGCAAACAGGGCAAACACTTGTTTAACAATATGAATATATATATATATATATGAATTGATTCTCTGGAGATCTTTCTTTAGTTCTTTTTAAACTGCTAACATGCAAAACCAAAATGATGGGCTTTCTATTTCAGGACGTTAAACATATTGGGCTCAGAGAGCAATTAAGAGATGACTAATACATTTGTGCTCTTCTTCCTTTGCTCGTTTACATCGCCATGGTTTATTTTTCCAATTTGCCTATTTTTCAAGGTGGTTCTTTAATCCCTCCTGGGGAGTGCCTTTGCTTTTGTTCCCATATAGCCAGGAGCACATGGGTGAGGAGCTTGACTTTGCATGCTGAGGTTTAAGGAAATTAAATGAAGCAGAAGACAGCCTGGAGGCCAATGGCTCCGCTGTACAACGCTGTAGCTCATCCAGGCTGGTGAAAGTAGGGGGAGAAAAGTTTTCCACATTTTCTCACATCACAGAACTTCCTTTAGCAAGCTTCATTACTTGGCTCTGGTATTGTTAATTTTCCAGACTGGGTCTGTGAACATCTAAACCTGAAGGAAGAGGAAGCGATGACAGTCTTGGACAACTTAGGGACTACCAGCTGCTGTGAACTCAGAGGAAGGGGAAAGTTTGGGGGCTTGGGAATGGAGGAAAGTTTTGCTTATTTTGCCTTGTGCTGGACTGGCAGATGAAGACCATGGGTGTGGGTGGGGAAACTCCCAACATCTCGCTTTTCACCAGGTGGCTCTCAGGTGAATTGAATACTCCTGCCTAGGCACATCCCGAGATCCACATGCATGACCAGGGGAGGTCTGGAAGATAAGCACCTAAATTCAAAAGCATAGCTATCATACACGTGAGAGGCTGGAGCCTTTGTCAGCTTATGGGATTCCACAAACAAAGAAATCACTCCAGCTTGGCTTAAAAGATCTAGTGCAGGCTATTCAATCATACTGCACCAAGACTGTTGATGTTCTGTATGGTGCTGTCTCCTGCTGAATCTCTCCCTGCACCCCCTTGTACTGTGGGTATATTCGACAGTATTTGTTAGAACAAGACTTCTGGGAATAGAAACTGGAAGACATCCAGCTATTTCAAGCTTGCAGGATCTTTGCATCATGTCCTCTGCAAAACAGGCTTCCTTTATGAGGATGGAATAGGCAGCCCATTGATGCTCGAGTTAACAGGACAGACCACCATCACCACCCAGCAGGCTTCCCAACCACGCCGAGTCCTGCCAGCCTCAGCGATTCGCCAGAGATGCCACGGACCTCAGTAGCATTTTTCCTACTGAGACCATGGACAACCGTCTGTTTCCTCTTCGCCCAACCCTGACCACACGTGGTGGTCTCAGTCTCAGCACGTTCAAGCTTGTGGTGCCCAGATCCACACCCTGCTCAGAGTCCTCAGGGACTCACGAACAATTTGGTGCAACCAAGTGCTGCACAAGCGGAGAACAGCACATCCACGGAGAGGGAACACCAGCCCTATTTTGCTTGGCAGATAGTGATACCAGAGGCAGCACCTGGCCACCAAAAGGACAAGTGGAAAAAGCCTTGCGTTAAATTCTTGTCATAGTGTTCAAGTGGCTGAAGACCATAACTATGAACATAAATCTTCCGGAGGGGGGCTCTGAGTAGCTGTGCAATTGCCTGGAGAGCACCACAACAAGCCACACGCACAGCCCGTGTGGAACAGGCTGTAAGATGTGACACAGACATCAAGGCCACCAGACTCTGTGTCCATAGGTGAGCACAAGCAACAGCGGCTGGGTGTTCAGGAGCAGCGAGGGCTGCACAGAGCTCCTTAAAGCACTGAGCTGTGCCATTTGAAGGAGTAGGGTGGGCACATAAAACCAGCCTCCAAAGCACACAGCTTGACACTCAGACTTTTAGATCTTCTAAGAGGCAAAAAAAAAATAACTCTTGAGAATTCAGCTAAAGAAATTGTTATAAAAACTAGCCCCTGATGTGTGCAAAGTTGAACAAGTTACTAGTGGCAGCACGGGGCATGTAATAAGGTTGCTTGGCTTGGGAATAAATCCCAATATTTAGTTTTTATTGGACAGAAACAACTCAGCACTGCCAGGGCACCACTAACCCATGTCCCTCAGCACCACATGGGTCTTTGAAACCCCTCCAGGGATCACGAGGACTCCACCACTGCCCTGGGCAGCCTGGGACAGCCCTGGAGGGGAGGAAACCATTCCTCAGCTCCAACCTAAACCTCTCCTGGGGCAACTTGAGGCTGGTTCCTCTTGTCCTGTCCCTTGGGAGCAAAGCCTGACTCTCCTGGCTCCAATCTCCTGCCAGGGAGCTGTTGAGAGCCAGAAGGTCACAAGGTACTACTAGCTCCTCAGTACATAGCAGTTTTTTCTAGTTTTTCATCACTTTCTGAGGATGACTAGAAAACCAAGAGAGTGACACACAGTCACCCATTTGCAGATGAAGGATGAGTTTGTCCCTTGTTTTGGAAGTTCACACCCATTGGGTCCTCTGCTGCAGAGGAGCATTCAACAGGCTCACAGGGCACGAACACAGGTAGGTAGAATTCCATAACTGTTGGTCTTTTTCCCCTCTTCTATCCCTCCTCTTTTTACCTACAGGCAGCAGGGAACAGTTTTTAGACCCCGCTGCATTACCTCATTCCTCACGACGACTCTGCTTTCCCGTAGAAGACCTGGGTAAGTTCCAAAGGGCCAGAGACAACTTGAAGGAGCCCATGTTCTCATCGTTCTTTGTGGCCAAGCACATTTGCTCAACACTTGTGCGGGCACAGAGCACCAGATTCAGGAGACACCACGAGCAGAACATTTATACCCTGCTCCTCACGGAAACGAAGCTGAAGAAAGGAGGTGGAACTGACCAAAACAGTCTAGCTAGACACAAGCAAATGACAATGATAGTTTAAAAAAAAAAATTAAAATAAAAGAAAGAAAAGCAAAGGGAATAACTCCCAGTACGTGCTCTGTTCGGAAACCACTCTGAATGCAAGTGGGGAAGGCAGCAGCAGCAGCAAGGAGCCGTGGGGAGCTGCCCAGGCTGCGTTTAACTCTGTGTCTCCTGGGCATCCCAGGCTCCCGAAGAGCAGCGTTTCCGATAGTGCAGGGACCGGACAACGGGCAACGCAACTCCTGAGAGGAGGCCGTGATGAAGATATCATAACCCAGCTGGAAATGTTCCTTAAATTCCCTGCCAAGGAAAATGGTCGAGCACGAGCTATTAAGCTGCAATAGCTACCTACCCACTTTATTAACGTGCACTGGATTTGTTTTGTTTAAATGGCTCTCAGGGGAACAAAGGGCGGAAACAGGCATTACACTTGTTGCATATTTACCACTGAACTCATTCAGCTCCGGTACAAGCAAGGGAAGATTTCAAAGCCTTTGCTCACAAGTCGGAATGCTTACCCAGAGACTTTATTCATAGATGCAAGCTAGGTCAGCATTTCCTCCCTTATTTTCTTTTTCACATTGAAGAATTATTTAAGGCTTTGAAAAAAAGCCCCCAATCTTAGTGAGATCACAGCTTTCAGTAACAACCATGTACAAGTTCTGTTGGCCTTAATGCTCATTTATTACTTTTGTTCTCTTTTAGCCTCTCATTTAAATCTGTTTGCTCACATGACTAATGACAGGTATGAGAGTCTGGTCTTTATTTTTCCCCTCCTGTCCATTTGGGCATTCACCTGCTAATATCTTGCAGAGCACAAATGGAGGAGGACTGCCCTAAAAGCCCTTCTCCCTGCCAACCAGATAAGGACAGTTCCACAGGATAAAGCCAAGCCTAGCAGCATACATTTCCCCACATGGTATCAATGGATTGTTAGAACTGGAGCATATGGAAGCTTTGACCTTTCACATTTTACCATTAACTCCTTATCACTATTGAAAATCCTGGAGCTGAGCAATGCAAGTCTGGCACCAGTGTACCCCATCTTCTAGACCTTCAGGACACTCCGACTCAACCAATCTGCAGCAAGACCTCAGCTTGGACACATCAGGCATCAGCTATATGTTCAGATGCAGTAAAGCTTTTAAAAGTCTTACAACACAGAGATTCAGGGTTGCTTCGCAGGAACACTAAGGACCAAGCTTCTTCAATATCAGCCTGGAGTCAGCTTATAGTGAAAACAGATGCAGCTGAAAGCCTGATACTCAAAAAGTTTTATTTTCAATACGGCTTAATCCCCTCGGCACCTTCTTGGATCTGAGGCTCAAGTTACAAGGTCAGCCTCTTGGCCCCTGTTCAGAGGACCTTTTGCTGTCCTCTAGTAACCCTCAGCAGAGGACTAGCCCCAGGAGGCATCAGCGCCTGCGTGGCTGCTGTTAGTCTGTCATTCTGGAAGGAGTATCACACATTTGGACAGCCATGTGGTTCAGTTAATTAGAAAGGGACATTATAAATATATTTGAATTTTAAAGAAGGAAAACAAAACACTTGAGGAAGTGGAAGTTGATTTTGAAGGGGAAAACTGCTGTTCTTATGGCCTGAGTCTGGTTTAGATGTGAATAGTCAAACCTGTTAAAAAGCACCCTTAGCCTAGTTTAAGGGGCTAGGGCTATATACATATGGGGGCAAGGAAGCCAAAAATAAGAACTATTTTAAAATAAGATCGTACCTTGCAGTGATCTTCCTCCTCTATCAGTAAAAAATACCAGGTAGAGAGCTGCATCCTAATTTTTGTCACCAGTAAAACCAAACCCAGGGATAAAACCCCGAGTAAATATGAAGGCATGTGTTCATGTTCCCGGATTTACTGCTGCTGGACTTTCCCCTTTCTTACCAAGAGTAAACAGAGCCTCGAGAAGACAGTGAGAACACAGAGTGACTAATAATAACGTGAGCCTCCCTGGGGCTGCCTGAACATCTTCCAGAAAGTAAAGGAAGAGTTCCATAGCAATCCTGCCAAACTGGGCCATTTTTTTTTTTCCCCCTTGATGTTTTCAAGGTAAGAGGTTGAAAAACTTGGAAATTTTACTTACAGTTTTGGAAAAGTCATATTATTAACTGGTAGGGTGAAGGGAGAAAAAAAAATGAAGCACACCTGTTTTTGTTTATTTGAAAGCATCACCCTTCCCCTAAGCCATAGCTGCTCCCCTCCAGGTCAGGAAATAGCATTTCCAGCACTCTGTTTTGCTCATAGTAGCCACCTTCTGTGGGTGACACCTCTGGAGCCCTGTGACAGGGTTTTATGCCTTTGTGCACAGGCAGATGCCAGAGTGGCTGGCCTCTTCTCCTCAGAGAAGCCCTGAGAGGCACCAGTAAGATGCTTTGTTGCTCGGGCAGCAACTATCAGCACCCATAAGGCAAGAGCATCACCACAGATGTTGAAAGAACAGTTCAAAACACAGAGCTGGAGGGGTTCTGTTCTCCTCCCTCCACCCCCCCGCAGGATAAAAAAGCTCCTGACTCAATGGAACAAAGCCAAGTTTTCTGGTCAGATCATTTTCTACCGTTGAACAATGACTGTTTATACCTCAGATGAAAAGCAAACTCATCAGTGAAACAGATGAGATGGGTGAGGAACAGCGAGGGCAGGCTTGGAAGGAGCCCACAGAGGAAAGTCCCCATGAAATGCCTCACACCAGCCTGCAGCTGGGCTCTGGAGACAACTGCTTGTGTGGCCAGTGGTCTAGTTCCCTCTGGAATGCTCCAGGAGGCAGGTACCAAGTAAGGATGTAAGCATAAACAAACACACACAAAAAAATAAGTACAATACCACCCGCCAAGGTGTTTAGGCGTAAATACAACTGGCTTTTTACTCAAAAGTGGGATTCCTCAGTTACTGTTAAAAGCTGATGTTTTAGGTGACCAAGAAAACCAGATTAAAGAAAAAAACCCTTATTTTGGGGAAAGCTTTAAAAGGTGAGGGAAGCCAGAGCACTCTTCATTCCCTCCGAGGCAGCCCAGTACCATACGTGCTGTTCAAGGGGCAAGGTGCATCACAGCCTGTGTTACTTGTTGAGTCAGCATTTTCTTTGTGGATTAAAGGTGAGTGTGCCTGGCTTAAAGGCAGAGGGAAGCTGCAGCTGGTGAGATATGACCGAAAAACTGCACAGTGCTGAACACACTGTTTTGTAGTGGAGTTGCTGGGATGCACTTACATCCCCAGTCCTGACAGCGACCGCCTCACAGAGGACCGGGCATTATTTAAACAGCTTTGAAGACTTCCTTGTTCCTACCAGCAGCTCTGGGAATTTGCTAAATATTTGCTTAAAGATATTTGCTGAAGCCCTATCAGCAGGAGCCAGGTACCAGTGAGCAGCCGACTTCCTTCCCTGCCCAACCTGGGCTGGTGGTCAGCCACCTTCTCCCCGGGAAGGACAAGCAGCAGTGAGAGGCAGACCTCTTGAAGTGCCAATCCAGTCTGTCAGAGTGAGAGGAAACCAAGCTTTGTTCCACCTTCCTTTTAATTGGTTTTGTCTTGGGTAGAAGACAGAGAAGTCTCATTTTCTGAAGTGAGGGGAAGTAGAGAGGGGCTGTGAATGCACTGAAATACATTGGAAATTCAGGTAAGAAATTTCAGCCACACTAAGTAGTGCAAGATACTCCTTCCCAACCTACACCAAGCCCCTGGGCAGCCTGGGGAAGCTGTGTTCCCAGGGCTGAAGGTTTCCCTTCAGGTCAGATACCATTTATAACTATTTACCTTGCTCATTCGCGCAGTAGCTTCTGCAGAGAGGGAGGCAAATTTTCTCAGATAAACCCTCCCTGAGTCCTGCACCCCAGTCCCCCTTCACAGCACCAAAGGGGCTTCCCCAGACTCTTTTGCCCAGCCCCTTTACACTGAACCCCCTGCCACGGGATCTGCCCTGCCCGGCTGCTGCTCTTCACCTCCCTCAGCTGCTGTGCACACGCCAAAGAGCCAAAAAAAGGGAGCAGCTGCTGATGGACCCACTGGCCAGGGATGAACTGAAACCTCTCCAGGCCCGTGACCTGGGGAATCTGACATGTGCAGGGCCATGAACACCCAACAGCTGTGTCATGCGAGCATTGCATTAGCTCGGGGGAATTTTTCCCTCTGAGATGACCCAGCGACACACGGTGCACACTCGGGCACTGCCCACCTGCCCTCCTTGCAGCTTTCCTCGGCCGTTCCAGGTTTTCAGCAAAGCAGAGCTGCATCCCAGCCTGAGGGCAGAAGCCTTACGGGGAGAGAATAGGGGGCACAGTCCTTCCTGAGCCAGGACCCAATGTGCATCTGCCCGCTAAGCCAACACGAGGAGCAGAGGGTTAATTCCCCTCCCCACAGCCCCTCACTGCTTTCACTACTGTATTAGCTGCACAAAGCTATAGAGAGGGAAAAGCAATCTGCTCGGAATCACTTGGGAGGGAAGGATTAAAAAAAAAAAAGGGAGAAAGAAAAGAGTGACACTGTTAGAGACACGCACACAGAGAAGCCTTTGTGTGCCAGAGCAAGGGAGCCAGCAGAGATATCTCCAGCAGTTTACAGAAGCAGAGCCACCGAGGATGGAATTAGCAACAAACTCGCTGGGATGCGATTTAATCACGCTGCCCAAGGGCAAGCCTGCTAAACAATCTTGCTGGTGGCTTTCAGCCACCTGCTGCCCTCTAGCTTTGTATGATCACTTCGGCTGAGGTGGGGTAACTGCTTCTCCATCCCTGACCTCCATGGTTTGGGATTAGGCAAAAAACATTAGGAGCCTTTCCCCAGGAATTTACCTTGTGCTGCTGGAAAAGAGTCACAGAATTGTTTTTGTTGGAAGAGACTTGTTCTCTAGACCCTTCCCCAGCTCCATTGCCCAGTGCAGCATCCTCAGAGAGGGCAGCTGGTTTACTGCACACAGCACTGGACTGCACCCTTGGTAGTGTCACCAGGGACTGGTTCCTCCAATTCCTCTCCACGTGTTCTCCAGCCCTTCCGATGCAGCATGGGCTTTGAAATAGGAACAAATAATGATTAGCCCTTAGAGCAGAAGAGCAAAAGCCAGGCAGGCAAGCTGGCCAGCATTCCTCACTCTGCAAGCCCTGGGGCTCAGCAGATGTGTGAAGCAAACTAGGTCTCACTGAGGTCAAACCCTGCTCTGCCAAAAGGGGAAGCAGAGCCAGTCCTTAACCACGGCTTGTGTGATGGTGGTTGGATGTTTTCAACCAGGCTGTTGTCACTCACTCAACCAACTCCCACCCCTCCTACCAGTCAGGTTATAAATGCCTATTTCAACAGCCATGCTACAGAAGCAAGCTCCCTGATGACTGGGGAGAAAAATTAATGGCTGTGTGAACAAGTCACTGAACTATAAGCAGACCTTTAGCTTTTGCTGTCTCTGACAGAGGTGTTCAGCACAGAGGAGCTCGGCTCCCTCCAGGGCAAGCGAGGCACGTTACAGAGCTCTGCTGCCAAAGCCAGGACTGCCTGGCCTCGTTTTGCGGGAAAAAATGGCAGGATTAGTATTTCAGCTCCAAATGCACGAGAAGAAAAGCTGACAATGTATTGATTCCTGGGGTAGTTTTTGGTGGAATAAAACCCACTGCAAGCTGAAGCGAGACCTCGGCAGCATCCCTTTATAGTTATGATCCTTCACCCCCTTGGAAATCATCACAAACTACCACCTCTTCCATCATGGCCTGACCTTCAGCATGGGTCCCTTGCACTGATTGCTGGCTGCCAGATGGAAGGACAAGCCATGGCAGGGTAAACAAGGTCATCTCAGCTGGCAGGGACCAGTGCCCCAGAAACGCCTGCTCACCAGTGAGCTAAACCAACTCACTGCACAGGCAGATGCATGTCGAGATCTGCGAGGAGATAATAAAACAGGCTGGAAATTAGTTCCTCTGAACATCTGTGTATATGCTGCAAAGCTTTCACTCATCCTGGGGGAAGAGCTGAAAACCTGTTTCTAATTCCAAAGGAATTATCCACCCTGCTCATGCGTGAACCAGTTCACCCTGCAAGGGCACAGCCCAGGTAGAAAGTGGCACTGATCTACTTACCCAGGGGAGCACAAGCCTGGTGAGGAGCAGCTGAGGGACCTGGGCTTGTTCAGCCTGGAGCAAAGGAGGACCAGGGGAGACCTTCTGGCTCTGACAGCTCCTGACAGGAGAGTGAACCAGCTGGGCTTGGGCTCTGCTCCCAAGGAACAAGAGACAGGAAAAGAGGAACTGACCTCAAGTTGCCCCAGGGGAGGTTTAGGTTGGAGCTGAGGAACAATTTCTTCCCCTGGAGGGTTGTCAGGACCTGTCCCAGGCTACCCAGGGCAGTGGTGGAGTCCCTGTAATCCCTGGAGGGGTTTCCAAGCCCCCCGTGGAGCTGTGGTGCTGAGAGCTATGGGTCAGTGGTGCCCTGGCAGTGCTGGGGGAACAGTTGGACTCAGTGGTCTCAAAGGTCTTTTGCAGCCTGAACAAGTCTATGATTCCATGCAGTAGCAAACCCATTATGCCACTGAGCAGCACTGAATTTTAGATTTAAGCTACACCAACGGTTTCAGCAACCGCATTATTCATACATGTTTTTTTTAAATAAATTATTTTTATTAAAATTCCAGCTCTTTAAGCTAAAATGCCACAAATGAGAGCACACAATGGCTTGCTCTTCTGCAGAAACAACACTGTAACATCTGATTACAAGTCCATGATAGACAAACATGCAGGAGCTTCCTTGCCCGCACGCCCTGGAAAGTCACAAAAACGCAGGAGCTGCTGCACCACAGAGCAAGAACCTCGCTGGTATTTAAAGGTCCGGCCCGCGGTGTGACAGCAGCGGGCAGCGCGCCGCCCGCGCCCTTCGCGCCCTTCGCGCGGCTGGCTAAGCGAGCAGGCGCGTAGCTGCTGCTAGCGCGGCGGCTGAGGGCAGTCAGCGCGCTGGAGGCTGGCTCGCCTCACTCGGGCACCAGAACCGCGCTGCGGCTCGAGGGCCTGCGCTACCGCGAGGCTGGGGCTGTGTGGAGGTGGCCGGGGAGGAAGGGAGGTGGAGGAGTTGGGGTTGCCGTAGCTGCCCCGTGCTGTCCTCAGGCCTGCGCTGTGAGGGGAAGAGAAACCAGGCCTCTAGCCACAGCTTCGTGGTCACAGCTGTAGGCGCTGGGCTCTGGACCACAAAAATAAGGCCCAGTTGTGCTAATTGTGCTAAGGCAGCAGAGCAAGGCCTCGGCCAGAGGGATTGTGGACTGGCAAGGTGGGAAAGGGTGTAAATCGCAGAAGACATCAAGCAGGCTTCCCGGGCTTTGTGTTTGGGAAGGGGTGGGGCAATGGTGGCTAAACTAGAGGTAGGGCTGAGCTGAAGCGAAATGAACTGAGCAAGACAACAGGTGGTAAGAGAAGCAAGTGTGGGAAGTAGCTAAGGTAAAGGTGATAAGGACAAGAAACTGCTGGAGCTGACAGTGATGAGTACAAATCCCTGCTGGATACCCTATGCTGGAAACACAGCCTCAGTTGAAAGGCAGGACTATCATTGCATGGCAAATTGTCACTACACTGGTTGTTTCCACAGTGACTTTAGTCTTATGCTTTTTTTCCTACCTTTTTCTAATGCCATGTGACAGATATACAGAGAGGTATCATTTTGATACTAGTTTCTCTGGTTGGGTTCATGTCTACAAAGATCTTGCTTCTAGAGGATCCTTGGGAAGGATGAATTAAAAGAGCTTTGTGGGTACACCTATTTACTCACAGTCAGAGGAACTCTCAATAATTTATTTATTTGTTTCTTTCATAGCCACTGCAGCAAAATAATTCAGAATGCTTACAGAAAATGAATTGTGACTTTGAACTGGTGCAAGGTGAAAAAAATGTCAAGAGTAACTAAAAGTGGTCTGAACTATATGTGTATACTGCAGCTTGCCAGTCACACGGAGCACACACACAACATCTGCACAGAGAAGCACCATTCATGGCAGGACTAACTCTTCTGTGTTGAGAGAAACTATATTGTGGATGGTTGTATCAGCAAAACTGCTTTCTCTGTTACCATTTGTTGTATTTGCAGAGTAGTGATGATTTTAAAACACTGGTATGGTGCTCAGTGTTAGGAGAAAAGTTTCTGCTGAGTATTATACTGCTGTAAGAACAAACTGATAAAGCATTTTTCCTGTGGCTAGAACATTTAAAAACATTTCATTTTGGTTTGAAAAAAAACCCTGTTAGCTATTATTGCCTTAGTAGCTCAATAGAACAGTGTAAGGCAATAATCAAGTTCCAGGATATTGCCTATTTTTCCAAAACACAATAAGTAACAAAAGTTACACTTTTTTTTTTATCCACAAAGTTGTCATCATTTTGAATGTATTGACTGAATTTGTGTTACACTACAGTTAGAAACTCAAATGCTAATATCCATTTAAATTTTCAACATCCTGCCATTTTTCAGCATAACAGAGAAATGATTTACACTCCCATCCCTACAGAAGTTATTCTGCCACCTTCTAATTTTGTTCTTTTTATTTTCCTCGTATTAGTAAAATGTTGTGTCTTCATTTAGTTCCTGAAAATGCTGCATAATTTGAGGAAAACTTTTCCTTTCTCTTCGGTGTCTTTTGATTCTTACTTTTCAATGCATGGTTATTGAATATCAACTATTGGGGAAATAAAATAATAATTCAAAAAAAGCCACAAAGACAATTGCTTTGTTTTTTGCTTGTAAAAACTTCTCCAGTGATTGTGATTACTTCCCTAGACAATTATTTTTGTTTCCCTCTAGCAATATTGCTGTCCTTTGGCACAAGGAGCTTTAGAGGATAACATTTCAAAACATGCACGACAGTAGAGATAATTGTGATCGTGATTTGCTGCAGCTCCTGTTGAACTGTAGGCTGGGCAACGTGTTGCTGTGCAGCCCGCTACATGCAGGGCTAGGCAGAAAAAGCTTTCTGTGGAGGACCCTACTGATTTCATGCTCCAGTAAAGGGCTGAGAACCAAAAGTGTGGAGTGTGTGATGGAGGCAGAAGCAACATTTTGTATGTGCTATCAGCTAGTGATGCTTAGTCCTGTGTTATTGCTGACTTTCCAAGCACAAGTGTGCTTGCCTTTCTTTCTCAAGGAACTTAGCATAGCCGGTTGCTTTATTCTTCCCTAGCACAGCATTTAAGAGCACTCTAGGGATGCTGTACCTCGCATGAATACCGGATTCTTACATACTTAGCTTCACTGAGAAGCTCAGCAAGGCAAAAGAATGAATGAGTTTTAGAAACAACATATCCAGCTGACTTTGTGTTTTATCATCGTGATGTTCAGCAGCCAGGGATCCTGTTAATGATGATCACGTGCAGCAGTATCACAGATTTGGGGTTAATTCCTAATGCCAGGTTATAGCTAGCCAAGTGGTAGCAGTGGGCAAATGACAACACGAGGAGAATATAGCTTTATGCTAAAATATTTTGACCTTGTTGGCAAGGAGCCCAGCAGGCATTAACCACTATAGAAGCTTACAGAACTTCTCAGTGTCTGGTGTTTGGCAAGCTCATCACCCACAAACTCAATTATTTACTTTCTTCCATTTCAAGAGAACGAGAAATGTCATCATCAAGAATCTAAAAAGACTGAAATTACAAAATAGAGCCTGTCATTTGTTCACAGATACAGCATTAATCCAGTTGCTTTATAGACCCCAGACTTATATAGAAACCATTCATCTTTCATCAAAGACATGAGCAGTTTTTTAGATTTTCTGTAGCCCAGCTGTAGTGGAGTACATTTTAGAGTGACTTCAGTGTGTACAGCTAATTTTTTATATAATTTTTTTAGTTTAAGGATGGGAAAGAAAACCTCGTTTATTTCCCACAAAGCAGTGCCTGACTGAAACAAAACCAAAAACATTATCTAAGGTCTGTATTAATGTATCGGGGGGAGCTATTTAGGAAAAGTCATTTTAGAAACAGGTTGAGTCCTCTAAAAAAGAAAAAAAAAAAAGCTCTTTAGCTGCTCTATTTCTGCTACATGATTTAAGTACAATGCAAACAAGTGCAGTCAGTCAAATCTTACCCCTTCTGCAGTCTGGTTTCACGTACAAGAGGTAACTGAAGTAAAACAAGGTGAGACGCATGCCATCTCTTCATTGTTGTCAACTTCCAAGAGCACAGCCAAGCAGCTCAGCCAAAATCCCAGCTACTTGCTCAACCAACCCTCACATTTCTGTTGGGACAGCGCTTTAGACCTCATGAACAAAGGCAATGTGTTCACAGGATAAGATTTCAGGACGAGCACTGCCAACTTTAAGGAGATCCACAAGAAACTGATGGCAAGGATTCAGGAGAGAAAATGAAACAAGGAAACTGATAATGAATGGAAAATATCATGGGAAAGGAGAATACTGAATTGCTTAGCTGTCCTACAGTAACTCTGGTTTTAGCTTGTCAACAGGGAAAAAACAAATAAACAAAAAACCCAACCAACCAACCAAAAACAAACAGAAAAAGTTCTCCTTATCTTATCAATGGCTATTCAAATGTAATTTTAAAATGAGCAGTGTTGACCACATCCTAGCTGTTAGTCAAATACGGACATCAAAGGCCCATGCCAAGGGTACTTGTGTCCAAGAAACTTTGAGCTCTATCCCAAAACAGCACAAGCAAACAAGTCTTTTCTCTGCTTTAACTGTTTAACAGCAGCTCAGTTTCAAGCTCAGAAATCATTCCCAGCCAGTATGCATTAGATAGGTAATTGCATTTGCATCCTTTTGTACAAGTTTGTTAATCTTTTGTTCTTTCATTCTCAAAGCGCCTCCAAAAGCTCCAGCCTTTAAACCTAAAGTGAAACAAAACAAGCCCCCATAAATCTCCTTTCAAAAGAACAAATGTTTCCAATGGTGACTGAAACTTTAATTATTTTACCACTGATTATTTTAGCATAAAGATATGTATAGGTGCAGTATTCTCAATACTGAAACAGCTTTTTCATCTTCCAGGATTACCCAATACAGGGGTTCCTTGCTCAAGCCATGTCAGTTGAGTTTAAAGCACACTGCTTTAGACAACGCTGCGGTGCAGCAGCGTGTTAGCTGGCTGAGGTGTTACAGGGTGCACTGTGCTGTGTACCCATGAGGACACTCTGCTAGTGTTCAGTCCCCTCAATATAGGGATTTTCCGTGTGCCATGTTTATACTACTCTCCTGTTATTCTGGGACAAAACAATGGCAAATGCTCCCTTAATACACCCATGGGCACTTTCCTCTGACTGAAGTCCAGGTTTGTCTTTCTGTGGCAACTTGAAAAAGATTATATTATCTTGAGGTTTCACATTATAGGTGTTGTACCAATAATTTGGATCTCCTGCTGCAAGTCACTTTAAGAAGAATGTCATTTCATCTCACTGTTTGGGGTTTTTTTCTGTCTTGTCCATACAGGTGGCAAAGGCTTGTGAGCAGGAGCTGTTTCTTTCTACAGGCTTGTGCACCAGCTAGCCTAATAGCATCCTGATATTTTCTAGGGCCTCTAGCTGCTATGCTATACAAGTATTTAAGAGGTAACGTTTTCAGATATATGGACAGAAATCTACATCTCGATGACTAGATTTCTTACCAGTATTACAGTGTTAAGTGTTATACACGGGACTAAGTTGGTCCTGCTCCCGTAGAATTCACAAACTAAAAGGAAATGAGCATTTACAAATCAGTTATGTTACAGTTGCAAAGATAAAATGTCAACAGGAAGAAAGAGTTTTACACTGTTTATGAGGTGTGAAATAATAAATCTTTGTTTGGATTCTTCTTTTTGAAAAGGAGAGAACTGCATGAAACACAAACGCTCTACATAGGGCTTAACCAGGTGGACTTCACTACTAACATCAACAACATTGGGGTTTGTATGATGTTATTTCCAAAAAGTAATGGAACAAATTCAAACAAACCTGAAGAGGATTAATACAAATCATACTTGTTTTGCTTTATGATGTAGTCAATTCATACTTCACTCTTGTTTTAAATACACAACAGATGTTTGTGGTTACAGTCAGTAACTGCAACGTTCAAGTCGTTGAGGCTAGAGGTAAGATAAATTTAAAAATCAGACATTAGAGCCATTTGGGTTCTGGTATTTTAACAAGATTTTTTTTTTTGTCTGCTAAAAACATACTAGCACAGAAATAACTAATGCTAATATCTTTTAAATAACCATCTTTACATTTCTGAATTAAACCAGTCAAAAGCACTGGGTGGTTTTTGAAGCTATTGTCACAGCTATTGTTTCAAGCCATCTGTGGCTTACAGAAAACATCCTCTCCTCATTTGTATGCAATATATTGTTAAACCCATCAGCACTTCCTTAAAAGTAAACAAACACATCTCAGATTGTAGACTTCAGTTTTCTGTTCAGAAAAGGATTTCACAGCTATAGATTTAATACACCTTTGTGTTTTTTGAAGTGCTAGAACTATCCAGAGTACGTTCTTTACAGTCAGACAACAGAAATATCTTAGACCAGCATTTCCTAAACTTTCTGGATGAACAAACACTGTTCACCTCCTAAAATGTTCAGAATAACTGTCACAGGTAACTGAAGACAATTGGCTTTTGAGTACTGGCAATGGCTTTGGAGATATTGGGAAACAGCAGCAGTAGGCACTGCAAAACTGATGGGCATCAGAATGACATTAGGAGTTAAGGCACCCAGAGAACAGTCCATGGCTGTGGTCAAGCTCCCTCAAAAAAGGCAGATACTTTGTATATGATTTGGGACTTGACTCTTACATACCTGTAGTTTATGTTTTTACCACAAAGAATGTAGATCCTTCTGACTCCCAGAGGAGTTGCAGTTGTGTGATCTTTATTAACTCCACTAGTTGTGCATCTTTATTAACTGGGAGGGTGAGGCTGGGGGGGAGATTTTAGTTTTCAACCACACCAGTAACCTGATCTGGCTGATTTCAGGCCAGCCCTGTTGCCTGAGCCAGGGCTTAGGGAGGAACCTCTCTTTCACTGGCAACACAGTCCTAGCTGGGATTGACACAACTGTGGGAAGGCATTTTTTCAAGCTGTTTTTAAAAGTACAATAGGATAATTTTGGTTAAGACCCGGGACAGTATGTTGCTTGGAAACCCACCTGACCACACAAGGTAGCTTTCTGAGAGCCCTAAGCTCTCTCCTGAGAAAGAGAAGATGCCTGACTATCCAGAGAACATCAGTAACCAACACGCCACTACCTCTCACACAACAACGGGACATGAGTGACTTGCTGCCAGATCTTGTCCCAGGCGCTGCTGGCTCCAAGCTTAGCTGATATAAATCACCCCGCGAAGCTCTCAATTACTTTACACTCCGACAACATTGTCTGTTTGAATGGTGCCTAACAGCTAGGCAGAAAAGCTGTCAACAAAACACGTGCTCTGACATTGTGTTTTATGGCAACATCTATGTTTTTTCTGAACCGAAATTGCAGACTTTCCAGTGAATGACATTAGCACTGCTGCGTAGTTTCTGCGGGTTGCTGTTAAATACCCGGCCAAAAGCACAGAAGCATCTGAGTGTTGCCCAAAGTGCTTTCCAGTTTTCAATACTTAGGAAGAGTTGTCAAACAGTGGTGTGTGTTGCCTTCATACTTCTGCGTGATCTTGCAGAGGATGAAATTTACTTATCATGTTAATTATTGCCTGGCAGGAAACCAACCCTCTGACAGAGGTACAGCAAAGGCTTATAACAATATGATTATCTGTGTGGGGGCTAAAACTCACCAGGATTTTACAGTTGGCATTGAACAGTTCTTGCCAGTTTTTAGCTCATCACTTCGTGGCAATACATACATGGCCATACTTCATGCTGATGCACTGTAGTTATCAGCAACTTATTAAATTCAAGTTAAAAAAAATGAAAAGCGATTCTCAAATAAACTGGGATGTACACTTGTAAAGTACTGTAACATTTGCAAATTATATTTTAAAAGCTTTCTTCCAGCACTATCACACTAACAATACAACATTTGGGAATATTTAAGCTTGATAGTCTAGCCTAAGGACTGCAGTAAGCTTTAATAAGTCTGTAAAGTCATTATCTTGAGTAGCATTTAACATGGTTTCACTTGACATAAGTCAGAGATGGACAGTATTTTGATCAGCTTCTATGCCAGTGTACACTGCTGTGCTTCCCTGGACTGAACCTGAGCACGAATTCTCAGAAATACCCTGCAAGTATGAAAAATTTGTGTTAAACAGATTAAGTGCAGCGTTGGACATTTCACTTTAAAATAATAAGCCTTACCTCAAACACTGTAAAAATCTAGCAACTCTGACAGTACCAATTTGATTTTACTTTTATCTCGCCTTCTTTCTGTAAGCTAGTTTGGTGTCATCCTCTACACAACAAAACAGCTGGGAATAAAGCCACAAAAGCATTTAAACAACCCAGGAAAGCCCCCAAACTGATCACTCAGAAGAGGTTTTAAATAAAATCAGATTAAAAACTTCCAGGTTTCTTCGTGCAGAAGAGACATGATGAAAGAAAGTATAAGGCTGGGAAACATGCTGCATGTGGACCCCAAGGACTAAAATCAGCAAATGGCAAGTGAGAGAGTTTTACTGCAGGGGAGGGGAGAGTTAGTCGGTGTTCACCACAGCAGATTAGTTTTCATTTGTTTTAGCTTCAAGTCAGACGTGCTTGTAAGTCATCAATAGAGAGACACGAATGCAGTTGTAGCTGCGAGTTTGGGAGGCAGAGGAAGAGGGAGAAGATTGGCAGCAAGGATGCCCTTGGCCACAAACACAGTTTTGCTTTACAAAAGAAGCGATGAATACTGAGCTGTGCAGAGCTCAGCTCTATGCAGGGCAGCCTGGAGAAGACAAGCCTCAAACACAGGACAGGACAAAGGCTGAAGAAAGCCGCTTCAGCCTCGGAACTGGATGCTTCTGCTTAAAAGATCCCAAACAATTCTGCAGTTTCTCCTCCTTCCTCCACTTACACAGCTCCAGACTCGACTGTAGTACAGCTGTAAAAAAAAAAAAAAAAAAAAAAAGGTCTGAATCTGTGCAATTCATTTTACTTTTTTGCACCTGTTTTTGGCTCTCTCAACTTGCATCTTCCCAGCTGCCCTGCCAGTTTGAACATCGCCCCCCCCCAGCTCCCCTCCCCTAAAATGTAGCCTCTGCTTACAGAGTGGTTGAGTCCTACAGCTTCTTATAACTTGATTTATTTTTTTTTTAAGCTAGCTATTGTTTAATTACTACTTTGAAGTCAATTTAGCAGAAAAAAAATCCCTAGTTTAAGGTGGCTTTTTGCATCCCCACCAAGCTATTCAGCAGGGCATTCATCCAGGATACAAAACTGGGCTGGAGCTTTAGAAGCTGAATGGATCACTTCAGTAGAGATTTAATTTCCATGAAATTCCTCCATGAAAATCCACTCACTCCTTTTAGATCTGACAGACAGGCAAAGACCAGCCACTACCTTTGAACTAAGTAATTTTTAAATGCATCCCACCCTTCTTTGCCCCCCATGTAAATATGAATTGCCGAGGCTCAAGGCGCCGGGTAGACTTTAAAGCACTCGTCTCTGCAGAGCGCGAGAGGGGAGGGGAGAAGCAAAGTCAAGCACGTTGATGACTAAACTTGGGGCGGTTAGATGAATTAGCCCAAAAGAGATCTGCTTCCAGGTCTGACCTGCTACGGCAAACGCCAGAGAGCCGTCCTCGCAGGGGGAGCGGCTTCGGCAGCAAAGGCGCCGGACTCCCCGCAACCCGGCAGAGACAGTTCGCAGAAACCTGTGGAAAGCCACTGCCCCGGTCAGGGGTCCCCAGAAGCTCTGGATACTTCACCCTGTCGCCGTGTAACGGCGTCTTAAGATGCACCAGACCTGGCATTTCGTTTCCCGGGGTGTTTGCAGCTAGAAAAGCTCAAGCGCGGAGGAGCCCAACGCTGCAGCCCAGGGTATTTCGGTAGCCACGTATCCCAGGAGCAGCTTTCTGCTTGAGTGAACTCGCCGTGTCAAACCGGATGCGTTTGACAGACACGAAGTTCTCCTCAGACACGTCTTTTCCCGTGGTTTGGAGGTTTTTGTTTTGTTTTAGTTTGTTTTTATTATTGTTATTACCATTAAAGTGTTTCTTCGGTCCCTCCGCAAAGACCGATGATGAGCATTGACTGAGGCACTTCCTCCGCCCCGAGCGTGTGCGATGAGGACCCCAGCGCGGGGCACCGGGGCAGGTCCCAGGCAGCCGCCCGACCCCCGCCCGTCCCCCCCCGTCCCCCCCGACCCCCGGGTCGCGGCCCCTCCCGCTGCCCGGGCTGGGAGGTGCCGGGGGCACAGCGCCCCCTGGCGCTCCCGGAGCTGCGGTTACCCGGGCACCGCGGCCCTACAGCCGGGCAGGGGGAAATCCCCCCGCACCCGGTCCCGCGAAACCTCCTCCGAGCTGAAAGGTTCCTGGACGTAGAAAGCCCAGGATTTGCTCCCCCCTGCCCCTTTTTTCCCCCCCCTCTACAGCTAACTGGGATTCCTTCTACTGGTGTGTCTTAGGAAAGATTTACCCCGAAGTCATGAAGTGCATCACTTCATGGTTGGGCCAAAACATGTTATTTTAGATATTTCTAAAACTTAATATTCCCGACACGCAAGATCTTTTCAGCACGTAGTTCATTTTTACCAGCTTCCACCCCTCTCTTTATTTTCCCGAGTACTGGAGCATTTCCCCCATTTCCCTCTCCCCAGTGCAACCCATATTGCCCGGCCCAAGTTGCTGGTTTGACTTCACTCAAACTCTTGTTGTAACCTTTGCTGTTTAAATTTAAATTAAAAATTGTAATTAAAATGAAAAGCTGCTTCTCCTGCCTGGGGTAACTATTCATTTAAATATGCTTTCACCTAAGCCTCGTTTCAAACCATCCAGCTCGAGCTGTTCCCCAGAGCTTGCCCTTCGACTCTGCTGGAGCCGGGGAGCTCGGCGGGGAACCCCCTTGCCCGGTTTTCCCGCCCCGCCCCCGCACGGTGCCTGCCCGGCTTTCCACGCGTGGCTGTGAACCCCCCGGCTCCCGAGCCTTTCTCCCCGCGAAGCTGGGAATGCCTCTGCATTCCAGGCACAATGACCCACTGTTCCCTCTGAGCTTTCTTCGGCTCCAACATCTAAATCACCAGCCCCGCGGCGAGCAGAATCCCCTCCGGTTTCCTCTTTTGAAATGTTTATCTTTGCACCTACTAACTTAGGTTCATACGCTTGAACGAGGAGTTTGGGAACCCATTCTTTTCCTTTTGAACCCTTTTTCCTCTAGAATTTCTCTAATTGCCGTATTGTAGAGGGTTGGGGTTTTTTTTCTTCCCCTCTCTTTGCTCTCTCTAAAGCCAATTTTTCAAACATCAGTGATTCAGATTGATTGGCTTGACTGAAAACGTCTTGTGCACTGAAATTAGGAGAAAATAACTCCCGCCAGTATCTTCTCTCCATGCCTAAGGTTTATTTCCTATCACACGAAAAAAAAAAAAAAGTTTGAACAATATAATTTCACTTTGATGTTACTGCTGATTATTTTTATTGTATAAAGGTTTAAAGCTTCGAATACCTTTCTTTAGCAGTTCTTTAGCTGCAGTGGGAAACTCACACACCAAAGGTGGTCTTATTCAGTGTAAGGATCTTAGCAAAACCACAACACACCAACTAAACTATACAGTAGCTCAGCTGTGTTTTAGCTGTTGGTGTGATATTAAGGCTGTCAATAGGATATTAGTTTGTTGGAGGAAACATTTTAGAACTCTACTTTTTAAAGCCAAACAAATGTGTGTGGCTCATGCATTAAACAAAACTTATTTTTAAGTAAAATAAATTTTATGGGACCTATGTTTGAAATGTTCACATTTATGGATTGCGGATTGCAAACTGTATTTCTTGTAAACTCACTTCTTCATTTAATCTCGTCACCACTCAAACTCTTCAAAGGTACTTACTTCATTTTAACATTTGTGTTGGGATCAGAATATATGAAACACTGGTGCAATTTAGGCTCTAAGTGTTATTTAAGAACTGTGGAGGTGTCAGACCTTATTAAGCTGAATTACTAGAAAGCTGTGCATAGTACAGACAGGCAATATATGCTGCCTCTGGTAACCCTGACAATTGCCCTTTAATCCTGACCTACAAGATTCCTGATATTCCAGTCATAGACTATTCTTTGTGTACAAACTGAGCAGAGACAGAATTCTACAAAATTGTGTAAGTTTTGCTGGGGAAACAAACTTCTGTAGGAACTTCAAAGGTATCTCCAAATCCATATAGCTTAAAACTAAATCAGGACATGAGTCAAAACCTCCAGAAGTGAAAATTTTGTAGGATATTATTACCCTATTTACTCAGAGTTATTTGTTCAGGTATGGTTCATTGCACCATAATTGCTGAACTGAGATGAAACCCAGTTAAAAATAGAAAAGTAACAAATTTTATCTGGATTTACATTAAAATCCCATAAGAACAACTGCATGAGGTGAAATATATTGACAAGAATCATGGTAAATGTTTGTCTGTTGTCAGAATTGGATAATCAAAATATAATTTAAATTTTTATAATTATTATAAGTAGTATAAACTAGGTGTGAACAAGATTTTTGACACAGGCTTTATATTTGTGGATGAGGAGAGGTAATAACTAAATAATAGCAGTGATATTTCATTTAACAAAAAATCAAACAATCGGACAGTAACGAGTCCAGAGCTGCTCGGTTATATGTTGAGGTACTCTTATATGGTATGACTATGAATAAATTGAAATGCAAATGCTGCAGAAAGGATGTCTTCTACTTTGGTTTCCATATAAACTTCTCACTGACATTAAAGGAGGATCAATGTAAATTGAAGGCAGTTCGAAGTCCTGTATTTCTTTCTTGGTTGACTGAGGATTAATAATCATGGAATCTGTCTTCCTCTTCTGTGGGATTTTGATCTTCCTGATCTAGCAGTTATTAGACAGTAGCACAGTTGCTTCAGTCCAGATTTTGACAAGCAGGTACCTCCATCTCAAAGGTCAGTACGATGCTGGGGTCAGTGAATAAATTAATCTGGAAAGGAATCTGAAGTCATATAGGCAAGGATCTTATTAATTGTAAGAGAATGGCATCTTCACCTAAAGTTGTCCTGGGACAAGACTGATGTGCTCTGAGAGTGCATATAGCAGAGATCTGCAGCCTGTTCTGTAGTAGGCTGACATTCGGTGGTGTTATAAGGGAGTTTGCCAGAGTGCTATATTCATGTAACAGATTAGAAACAAAAATGCAACTGCACAAAGAAAGAAGGGAAGCAGAAGTAAAGAAGCAAGGCAGGATTAAAGAGGAAAAGAGACAGGAGAAGGAAGGAAGGAAGGAAGGAAGGAAGGAAGGAAGGAAGGAAGGAAGGAAGGAAGGAAGGAAGGAAGGAA
>WUAM01000162.1:6009428-6027487 GCA_024336885.1 Actenoides hombroni | reverse complement strand
TTCTTCCCCTGCAGGGTTGTCCAGGGCTGTCCCAGGCTGCCCAGGGCAGTGGTGGAGTCCCTGTGATCCCTGGAGGGATTTCCGAGCCCCCCGTGGAGCTGTGGTGCTGAGGGCCATGGGTCAGTGGTGTCCTGGCAGCACTGGGACAGCAGTTGGACTCGAAGATCTTCAAGGTCTCTTCCAACTAAAACCATTCTATGATTCTACCCACCGAAACTTTTCCAAAGTGGCTCCTCCACACCTTGACACACTCATTTCCCAGGAACATCCCCTAGATATCTGCTGAACCTTGCCACAGGATCAGAAGAGCAGCAATATAAAAAGCCAGAGACCTTGTCAGGGCTTGTCAGCTTGGGATTCCTCTATTCCACTATTCCTCTTGGGCATAAGTGCTCTGCAGCTCTCAGGGGCCAGGTTTAATGGTGTAAGCAGCAGCAGGGAGAAGGGCAGGCAAGATATCTGCCATTGTTACTACCTCAGAATTCTCAGAACAGTTAATGCTTTTACAGCCTGGCTGTGGGGAAAACATCAGGTTTCTTACCTTGAAAGATGCTGAAGAGACTCGTTTCTGGTATTACCTGCACTGTGATCATATCCAAGCTTAACTTTCAGAGCATCAGAGAGAAACACTACTGGTTTAGCCACAAGAGGTAAATGTCCTTTGTGAAGTGTGAGGAAGGCAGCTAATTGGGAAGCCAAGACATTACACTCACTATGAAATGTATTTTTTTTCCTCTAATATTTCCAAAACAACAGGAAACTACATAACCAAGGCAAAATACCCAGTGTGAACACAGCCTTCGATTTTATTTTTCTAAGATTCTATTAATATTATATGAAGGCTAAAAAGAGATTTGAAAATAAGGATTTAAAGTAGACTGCTCACTCTATTACAGCTGGTCAAGACAAAGCATGCTGCAGTGCAGAAGAAGAGAACGGAAGGTGGGTATTAAGAAGAAATTATCCTAATGTTTAGGAATGCAAAGTAGAAGCTAGGGCTCCACCAGACACTGGCCTCTTGCCTCAAACATGGTCTCTGTGTATTGTCAATAGAGACCTTTCGCAGCTCTCCGGCTGCATCCTGTATCACTTATTGCTAATGAATCCCTGAGGGGGTTTAGATATTAAATATTGCAGCAGAAGATGACATCTTTGAAGCAATGAAAAATTAAAGCAAAGGCACCTAGACTTTAACCAAAGAATTAATCACGATGGGCTGGATTTTCTCTGGAAGCAGAGCTCTGCTCAGCCCAGGAGCAAATGGACATCACTTTCAGATGCACAAGGAAGCTCAGTCCAAGCCTGGAAAGAGCAGCAGCAGTCCAGGGAACACTTTGATTTATAACCTTGGCCTCAAATCCCCCAAGGCCACGGTGGGCAGAGTATCGTCCATGAGCTTATACGCAAGGCAACGAGCATCCCCACGTATCACAGCAACTAGCTCGAGGTCCTGAACTCCACAAGATGCACCAGGCTCTCTGACTAGAGACACCGATAATTAGAGAACGTGAGCAGGTACTGCCTGTTTCTCTCAAACCCCACAGCAGGCTGGCTCTCTGCTCCATTTCCACCAGTCAGGTGAGACAGTAGATTTACACCAACTCTGGGAGAGATCTCCATCTGCCCCACCAGCTCTAAGAGCCTAACGCCACACTCTGACCTTGGGAGCTGTTTTAATGGGAGCACGCATGAGCAGGAAGTCGGAAAACTCCATCAAAGCATCCAGTGGAGCAGAGCTTTCTCTCCTGCCCGTGGATGCCAGCAAACACTAATGACCACATTTCAGTTCATAACTACCAAGTGCCACAGGCCACCAGATCACTCCACCCAGGACAATTCCACAGCATCAGGCAGCTGCTCCATCTACCTACAGCTAGAGAAGTTCAGCGTTACCCACGGACACAGTGCTTGGTGTCAGGCAGTGAATCATAGCTGCAAATAATTTCAGCAAGCCTCAGCGAGGTCATGACTACTATGGAGGTCCTCATGTGGGCAAGTTGAGTCATTGGAATGAGGAATAAGGAGAAAAAATGGTAAGACCAGGGTCAGGCTGGGTTATCTCCAGCAATTCTCTGCTCAGCCCAGCACTTGAAAGTTAATTTGTGAAGTAATATGACTGAAGTCAAACTGTAAATAAAGTTCCTTGATATATATATATAAACAAATTAGCATCAGTGCTGCTGGTTTTGGGTTTCTAGGGTATGCTGACCATCCAGCCACTGATGATGCACAGAAAGCCTCACAACAAAGGCCATCAGTATTTGCTGAAACAGGGCACACCGTGGAGTTCTGCTTCTGATAGAGCTGAATGCCAGCGTGTTCAGTCTTCCACACTGATAGGCACAGCCAGCTAGGAAAAATATTTCTGTATCACTCTGCACCTTGTGCAGTCATTTTTATCAGGGTGACATAAGAGGATTTTATTATTTTTGTTTTAATACACTCACTTTGCACAGCTTTCAGTGGCTGCACAGAGATGTGAAATAAAAAGCTTTAGCCTTAACTGACATAAAAAACACACAACTTAGTTTCAAAAAAGACAGAGACCACCCTTTTGGGTACTGGGAGGGATAACTCAGATGGGGAGATTTGATTTTGTTGGTTTCTTTTCCTCTCAGGGCAGATAACATTTCTTCTTATAAAACCCCGAAACCTCAAAGTGAGATAGAAATGAAGGTTAGGACAAGGCAGATTAGTAATGAAAATGATGCCAGAGTAAAGTGCATCTGATACAGTCATAACTTCTACATCCGTTGAGGCAAACACATCTATAAAAAAAAGACCAAGTAAACCACATGTAATGTGTGCAAAGATTGTTAGGCAAGAACACTCTTCTCAAAAGATTTCTTGTTGAGGAGGATCTTGTTTGGGGAACCAAGGACCAAGAGATTTCTATTCTATTCCCAGCTGTCACAGAAATTGTGTGTGACATCAGGTTAGCTGTCATTTCCCCCTGTGTGCTGGCTGCTGCAAGTCCAACGCCTGTATCACAGCGAGGGCACTGGGGTGGCAGCTTCAGCAGAAGCTTGCTATAGCATTATTCTTACATGAAATGATTTGCAGCATCTGCAAACTGAACTATCATCTTTACCCACTGGGATACTTTTCATACTATGAGAGATGTCGCTGAAGGGATTTTCAAAATGTGAAAGAAAGAAGTATGGCCTTCCTCAAAATTGCCCTGCTGGGAATTATCTCTTGGATCCTGGATATCAGTGCAGCTGCTTCATCTGCTGCTTTCCCAGGTCAGTGGGATCCGCTGAGGACAACCAGCTCCTGTCCTCACTTATGCTCTTTGGGTCAGGAGCTGGGACTAAGGGCAGGGGCAGGTCTTCCCTCCCAGATTTCTGCTTTCGTGATTTGAAAACCCTGTGGTCCCTGGCCACAGGGTCCTGTGCTGGCTGGCTGCACTTCCATCCTCATTCCTAACCCATGACTCATGGTGGGAGCAGCAAGATTAGCAGAAAGGGCTGCATAAGATGACTCAGGCAGCATAGATACCAGCAAAGGTGCAGAGCCACCCACCCCATTCTCTCACTGCTCCTACCCTTGTCCTTCTGCCCCAGTTATCCCTCTTAGATTCGTTATTTATCATATCTGGTCCAAGCAGACTGCAAATTCTGGTACTCCACCCATGGTTGCAGGTCTCCGGGCTGTCTGACGACAGAAGACAACTATAACAATCTCGCAGCAGCACAGCCCTTTCTCTTCAAGGGAAAACCACCCCAAACCTGACTAGCAAAGTACAGTTTGGAGCACTAGGCAGCCAGGAACCCAAGTCAAACCAAAATACTCAGTATTTTAGCAGATTTTACTCCTGCTGCCTCACAATGATTGACAGAGACGTCTGTCAGAAGATACTTGAGACAGCTACATCAAAACAGAGGTGACACACTCACAGAGCACTTTGATATAAATAGAATGTCATTACTATTCTTCTTTACACGCACTGATAAGCGCCACTTAAGATTATTAACTTTGCAGTATCACAGGAGGTATAGGACAAAAACCCAGGGCTTTTCCACTTAAAACTCACGGTGCTGCCAGGGCTGCGTAGCCAGGCTTTGCTTTGTATTTCTTGTGGATTTCATAATTAAAGTGAGAAGATAAAGGACTATCCTCTGAGGCTCACAAGCTCCTAACGAGCTGGTTCTGCGGCGAGTTGGCGGTGCCTGGTGCCGGTGGTGAACAAACAGCCTCTGTCTGTGCGATGCATGCACAGCCCAGGGAGGGTACTGAGGGGCTCTTTGGGCTGCTTCCCACCCCCAGCACTAACCCGTCAAAGTGAGGCCCCCTCCCATGTCCCCTGGTAATTTAGGGAGAAGGTCCAGGCCAATAGGCTGCAGTTGTGGGTATGGAATCTTTTACTGTAGTGAAGGTAACATTGTTCATGGGGATAGTTTAACTGGGGGGGAACAAACAAACCAAACCGCCGCAAACCACCAAAACAACAACAGCAATAGAAGCCCAAAGCCCCCAAACCCCCACAACACAGGCAGACTGAGAGTGAGCTACCTGGATTCTCATTCACTCCTTCCCTGACCCAAGAGGAATTAATCTTTATACCCAATCCATCAGCAAGCTGCCTGCTGAGAGGGCTCTCAAAGGTGCCGGATAGTGCAGCCCAGAGCATGATATAGATGTCTCATGATCTAAAAAGAGCCCACAGTGCTGAGGCAATGGCGAGCTCAGAGCTGGGTGTACAGGCAGAACTGTGCAGCACAAGCCAGGCGTGCAGGAGCCTGGCCTATGGAGTCACATTTTGGGTCCTGCCAGGCTGTGCTGAGCGTGGGCAGAGCAATCGTGGGTCAGGCAGACAGACCAGGCTCAGCTGGAGCCTGCCCTAGGAGCAGGTGGGGGAGGTTGGGTTGCTCTTTGCAAACAGATGGTTTTGTGCCCATAAAGCCACACCTTGCTTACACTCGCACAAGTTAGTAAACAGCTCTTCCCCTTACCGTCAATATTCAAAGTCGTGTTTTGAGCCCTCAGCAGCTGGATGCCTAAGGGAATGTTATGCAGGATATGGTCTCCAAAGATGCTATAAATTGCATGATTCGTGCTCACTGACACCGCCTTAAAACATTTGCTTACTTTTTCTGCCCAGACACAGCAGAATCAGAGGATATTTTATTCATCCTTACCACTGACTCAAAGCTTTCTTTGAAATATCTTTCAGAGAAAACAACACCATTATGTGTGTGGCACAACCTGCACCACCTCAGCCAGGGGAGAGTGGAGTCATGTAACACATACCCTGGCTGCTATTTCTTAGGCTAGGATTTAAAAATTGTTAATACTGAATCCCTGCCCAGCACAAGTCTGATCCAGATTAGAAATGCTCTCACAAACACATCTGTCAGAAGGAGCTGGTGCACACAATGCAGAATTTATACGCTTTACAGGATAGCTACATCCAGAAGCATCTGTGTCCTGGTGGTGCAGATAAGCAGGAGATCTACCAGAGACTGCTAAAAAAATAGGTGATATATTGATATGTTTAAGAAACTTGAAGCAAGAGAATCTAACTATGCCATACCAGCAGCTGTAAGCCACGTGGTTCTAAACATTTTTGACCTGGTTTTAGGTCTTTATCTTCCCCACAGCAAAATGAATGATGCTCTGCTGATGTTTTGCTTTTGCAAAGCAGATCCAGGTGTTAAGCACCAAACTGTCCCTGATGTTCCTCCCCAGGCTCTGCTGTGCAGCCCTTCACCTGATTCACTGTGAAGCTTCCCAGCCCCAAGGACTGGTTTACAAAAATTAGATCCCACCTTTTTAACTACAATCAGTTATTAAGCAGATTCAGTTAATTCTCCAGAAACCCCTTTGGGGACACAGTTGTGTTCATTTATAACAGTTATGGCTTAGAGCAATTTACCTCTCAGTTGGTAAGTTAATTGTGGTATCAATTTGAAGCTTGGCTTGGTAGTTTATTAACTTGAAACCAAGATGTAATTGCTTTTAGCCAAAATATTGTGTTTCCAGTTGTGTGTCCAGGTGATGTCTTCCATAACCAATTACAGTTAAGCCAGTTCAACCACTTGCTCAGATCAACCCCAAATCCCCTGCCCCAATTACACAGTCCTTGGTTTAGAAGGTTAAGCAACGCACAAGTGACTGATCCATCTGTCCCTCTGCTAAAGAAAAGGGTAACACAGGCAGTGCTCGATCCTCTGTTAAAAGCAGCTCAACACACACAAGAGGTGTTGAAGGCTTACAGTGAACTGGCAGCAATGAAGAATCTGACCCTCAGGTTTCCCTTTCAGTCCGTCAGCTCCTCAAAGACCCCCAGCTTTAAGTAGAGAGCATTTACCAAGTGCTGGGTTTCACATACCCATTTGTTTGCTGTACTTGCCCCAGATGCTAATTATGGCCTTGTCTGTGTGGTGTAACTACACCCTAGACACAAAACCATTAGCTACTCCTACGATACACGAGGGAACAGGCTGGTGTTTCTGAAAGCTTGGGGCTGGCACTGCTGGGAACACATTGAAACCAAGGAAGCAGTTCAGTTAAAAGCACGTGCTCCCTTGTATGGTGATCACCCCAAACTAGCTTCACTCCTGACCGGCACTTTCAGCTTAATGAGGAATAAAACCTAATTAAATAAATCCAAAGGATTAAGTTAATAAAATTAAATAACATTATGAAACAATATTTGCTGTCATTTCGAGGATGGGAGAAGAGCAGCAGGGACCACAGTCCCTATGCTCTCACCTGATGGTGCTGCCAGTGCAAAAATAAGCAGCATTTTCTCGTATTTCCCCCTTTTCTCCCATAGCTGGGCCTGTGGCATCACACCATTGCCTGCCATGGGCTCGGTGGGAAGCAGCCTGGGACTGGATTTCATTGCAGGCAGAGAGACCTTTCCATTTCACCAGCACAAGCTTTTCGAGTCCTGTAACATTTCGGGAGGGCACCAGGGGTCACAGCTATACACCAAGCTGTGGAGGATTTTTCATTTTGTTTCAACTTGATTCCTTTTCAGAGCCAAAGTTACCTCCAGTTTTCCCCAGCTACCACTCTCTGGAGTCAGCTTCCCTGCTGATGTTTGCCCAGTGTGCAAGTGCCACCGGACACCACAGTGTTGTGACTGTAACCGATGTGAAACTAACGGCCTTGGGTTTGTTGTGGGTTTCTTTAGCTTTTAGTCTGCTACTTAGTAGCAATAATTTGTCTATAAACTTTAAGTGTAAAAAGTATTTCCTCCCCTGCCTACGCAAAGACAGACCAGGGTCATTTCTTCCTCAGCTGGTCTTTGGCAGTACCACAGGGCAGCAAAAAACCTAAACCTGCTCCTTCCTCAGATTCTTTGCTTCCAGACCACACTCTCCATCTCTACAACCTCGTTCACCATTGTGCTGAAGGTCTGATGGATATCTGACACCTTCAGCAGGGAGAAGGGAGACGTTGAAGGCAGCCTCTCAAGCTTCGACAGGAGTCATGGATGAAAGGCTAAATGGTCGCAAAGCTTATTAACACTCGCTCCATCAGGCATGAGCTTCCACACTCTCTCCCTCTCTCATTATGTCTGTGGCCTTCCCTCTCACATCCAAACCCTCCCTTGTTCTTAGGCAGATGTGCTGACAGCCAGGCCAGCCCCAGGGGGAAGGTCCTGTGCCCACACCAAGGACAGCCTGCTTCTCTTCCACAGCCCAGATCTGCTGGGCAGGGAGGAGCTCAGGTGACACATCCCTTTTCACAGCTCTCTAATGTTAGGGTTATGCTGAGAACTGCTCTTATTTACTCTCCTGGCATAAAATTATTAGCTCTTCTGAGACAGGGAAACTTCCTAGAAAGCACCTCAGCCCCTTTCTACCCCCCATGTGAACAACACACCCTGAAGGAACTGGATGGGTAGGAACAGAAGAGAAGCAGCAATCCTTGGGCGAGGCAGTCGCAGGTAAGTGTGCAGTAAATGAGAAGCTCTTGTGGCAAGCTTCACAGTGTGACTCATTTTGAGGCAGCACAGAGCAAGAGAAAGAGCTATTTTTTTTCTCTCCATGCAAATTAAAAGAAACCTTGGGTGTGTAGAAGGGCTTGAAAGGATGGAGTGCTCAAGTTCCTAGAGGAATGCCACTAAGCAGGGCTAACTGAGACTGTGGTGTTCTGGAGACGTAGCAGCTCCTCCTGAAGCACCAATACAACATCTGACCAGCTCTGAGCAAGTCTTGCTGCTATTTTGCAGCCTCATCCATGATTCACAGAGACTTTGCTTCACCACTCGAACAGAAAACCAAGAGCCTCGGTTTATCACCTGTCTTAAGGGATTCAAAGACCGCAAACAGAAGGAAAACTGCCACCTCAGATGGCTGCAGCTTCATGAGCTTGCAGGCAGCCCTGGTTCTGTTTTGTTCTAGCAGAGAAGCTGCCGCGTGTGACCCAAAGCAGAAAGCGTCCTCCCTGCCCTAGCGACAGTCTGAGCTGCCACCCAGTGGAATCAGAAGTGGCTGCATTACACCAGTGAGCTCCTGACACTGGCACATCCCTCCTCCTGGCTACAGGAGTCCAGTGACCACCAGTAAGGCTCGGTTTGCCTGCAGCATTCCCCGACGGTAGATGATTTAGCACTTCAGAGGTGATCTACCACCATTCCCACTTTTCACGAGGGAAACTGAGGCACGAGGGCCAAGTGATCTAGCCAGCCAAACACACAGTTAACAACAGACCGTGCCTGTGATGGATGTCCTAAGATGGTTGGCTCCTGAGCCAAGGAAGGTCCTGTGGTTTCATAGTTCAGAGGGGACAGGGCAGAGCAGGGGAAGACACGGAAACACAGCAGGGGCCAGGGGTGGGATTAAGCTTGTCACATTTAACCTGGACAACCGGTTGACCATTTTTCTTCTCTTTGTGGTCTTCTGTATTTTCTTACAAGTAAAATGAGCAAACAGCCTGGTTTGAGAGATGCCTGCAGGGGTTTTGCAAGCTGTCACCAGTTATTTTTCTCTCTAGGAGAGTGCTCTGGTTACTGCAAGAAAAACCTTGCCATATGGCAGGGTCTGGAGGGGAAACGATGCAGAGCTGCCTGTACAGCTGGCAGGGCAGCTCCCAGCAGTAAAGGGGCAGCCAGATAGTTGCAGAGGTACCACAAATGAGGAGGAAGCGCTGCAGAGGCAGGCACAGTCCTTACCAAAATGCAGACAGAGGTTGTCCTTGCATTAGTCCACGACCACCTTATGTGCATCAGGTATGTGACCTACATATCAGCCCTCATGGAAAGCACACCTCCAAAGCTTCACGTAGCGCTCCGGGTAGCTCAGAACACACAGCAGTGACCGCTGGGATTTGGGGGATTTAGGGCAGGCTGCCCAGCAGCCGGTACCTCGGGCTGTTCCTGGTCCAGTCAGAGTCCCACCTTCCAACCCACTTGCCAATTTTCTGTGCCTTTAATCCCCTTACCAGGAAAGGTGAAGCAGACACCGAGCAGGAGGCAGATATCCACACATTCACTACTCACCAAGGTCACCGAAGACCTGCAGTGGTTTGACAATACTTTCACTTCCCCACTGAAAGTTCACATCACTGGAAGCCTACTTCAAACCAAGAGCCAACAGAGATCCAGTGGCTCAGAGCAGTCCCAGATGGCAGGATTGTCACCTCTATTCCATGGCTTCATCAAGCACCAACAAAAACATGCCCTTGTTAGATTTACCAAGAGGTGCCTATTTCAGAGATGGGTTCTGAAACTTTATATTTTAGAAATTAAAAAATGACCTACTTTTCATTGTACCTGTGGAAGAAAAGGCACTTTCAGTTGCAGTGTGAGGGGATTTTCCAAAGAGTTTCCATAAAAATATTAATCCCCGAGTGGTGTTAACAGCAGTAACAAGCCTCCCCTGGTATTATCTACTTAACCCCATGCACTGCTGCATCGAAACCACAACTGGTGCAACCCTCGGGATGATGACTTCACTGGTTGATTAGCAGAGGAAAATGAGCTGTGGTTTGAAACCCAGGCAGCCTCATGAAGCCAGATCTAGGCAGAGACAAGTCCAAGCAGAGCAGTTCCATGAAAGCCCCAAGATTTGGTGTGGAAATGACTGGGGAAAAGAGAAAATTAAGTAAACAAACTTTATTTACCAGACAGAGTTTGTTATTTAATCTGTTGCTCTGAATGCTCAGTAAATTAAATCCAGAGAATGTACTCTGCCAGGCAATCACATCACAATGGACACCACATCCAGGCACACAGGCTGCTAAATTGCCACCAAACCTTCAACCTGGAGCCACAGAGGAGAGAGCTGATGGGTTTATTCCCTCTCTGAACAGGCCCTGACAGGTGAGATCCCGTCACGCTCCGACCAGACAATCGCAGCAGACAGTACGGTCGTGGTGCCATCTGTCCCCTTCCCTTGGGAACCTGCATCTTTGGGGATCCATTTGCACTTCCATCTGTGATTTCTGCCTGAGCCCGTGGAATGACTTTTATACACATCAGTGTCCAAAGTGCACTGATGTGCTCATTTGGGTTTTAAGCTTTGCACATTACACTTGATACTGTCCTGACATTCCTGTCATGTCTGGTCCCCTCAGTCTTTGATAAAGAAAAAACCCCAACAAACTACACCAGGAGAGGAAATTATTTGCTTTTGAAAATCAGTGTAATAAATAAGAACTAGCTAGTCAACATTAGCAGTAAATGCCAACTCTTTTGCCTGCACAAAGTAAGATTTCTGGCAATACTAAGGAAGAAAACCGATTCAAAAGAAGGGCTGTTCTGGCTTGGTCCAACAACCACAGGCAGTTAAGTGGTAGTTACCACCCTTCTCTGCCATCTAGAAGTGTTTGCTATGCCCAAAGCACACCTAGAAACCTTGGGTATGGTGAACAGAGTCTTGTGGGGATGCCCCCAAGTCAGACAGTTTTGTTTTACACGGGGATGGGTGTGGGACACAAGGAGATTCAAGTCCCACAGCACTAAAGCAAACGTGGCAGCCCGCCACATCTCACCTGAGGCCAGTGATCTGTTTGTGTACTTGAGCAGGTACTTCTGCTAGGATGAGGAGCTTCAGGGCAGGCAGGGGGGCAAGATCATTGCTGGCACTGCAGTGGGAAAGGGGGGGGACTCAAGGAAGAGCCCTGGATATTCTCACGGCACAAGCACAGAAACAAAGCTGAGGCACAAGCTCGAAGGGGCAATGCAGCCACTGAATGGATGGATATTTGCAGCAAGGAAACAATGGCAGCATTTACTTGATATTTAGTGAGCTGTTCTCCTGAAAAGCGATGTGTCAAATTGTGGAAGTCACATCATAGAACAGGTTTGGATTTCCTTGTCCTCACGAGTGACCAAGGAGGTACCATTGACACAAGCAACTTCACATTTCTCCTGCCAGGCAGCCACAAAGCCCTTCAACTTAAAAACACAGGTTGTAATTCTACAGAGTAGGTTTTAATAAAAGGCTCTGTCTAGGATGGCTGTGGAGGGCATTAATATTTATGCCCAACTGAAAGAGGGCTGCTTGTCAGTTAGTGCCATGCATCTACTGAACACCTTAATCTCTCTAGTCACTGTTGCTCAGCTTTTCTTTAAATTTAGCTGCCTTTCTTGCTGTGACCTATTTTCTAGAGAACATACACTCAGCTAATGCTGGTAGATCAAATCAAAACTGTCGCTGTGCTTCCTTAGAACAGATGTATCCTTTGCATTCAAAATAAACCATCCTTTTTCCTGCCCCCCTGGCATTTATTTCTAAATGGAAAACTAGACCTGATGGGATGCCCAGCTTAGTCTGAGAATCAGTTATCCCTGTTACTAAAAGTATTTCTGGATGACGGCAACAAAAGCTCATTATTTTCCTCGAAACAGTCTGAGATACCTCTACAAGTAGCTCAATTGCTCTCTTGTCCACCATACCCAGTACACAGCAGATGGGAATAGCTCTGCTGATCTGATTTTTGATACATTTGTCCCTTTCTCTACCTCTGTGGTTCTTCTGTGCTGCTTCTGAAGCATGTTAGACCCTCAGATATATTAACTTAAATGAAGCTGAACCCCGTGTAAAGGAAAAACCTTTGTAATGCTTCCTACAATCAGCTCAGCACAAGACACGCTCAGCACCTGGTTACAGCTCAAAGTCTTTCTACCCTTTAACATATTGCAAAAGATTATTTATCTTCACCGCCCAGCAGCACACCCACCATGCACCGTGCATCCCTCTCCCAGTACCTATCCTGGGATGACCAGGAGTTCGTTTCGGTCCAATGAAGTGTTCTCCTGTCTCAAAGCTGCTTTTGGAAAAGCAGGTGTGAGCTCCTCAGTCACTTTGGTGTTTGCTGAAAACCCTACCCTGCTCGTAATAATTAAAAGGAGAACAGCACTCATTACAGATCCTAATTAGCACTAGGTTTGGCAGAGGATTCTGCATCATACCCGTGTGATGTTTAATGAGCACATGGCAGATGTTAATTGTTGAACACACAGCTGGAAGAGGTTCCTCTCCCAGAGTAGAACGGTGAAGGGGAACAGCCACAAATACCACTGGGACCCAAACTGTCCTTTGCAGAAGCATCTCGAGCTGATCTGTTTTTTTTATTTCCCCATCACTGACTCCTAGAGGTCCACCCTGATTTTTAGAGGGCTTGCACAGCCCCACGTTTTCCCAGGGCTGCTGCATGTCTCACAAAGATGATGGCAAAGCTGCAAGAGGTTATTTTCATGAAGTAAGAGGGATAAAACCCCAGAGAGCCAGCCAAGTGCTAGGTGACAGGGCACACGTACAATTTCTACCGCATCTCTCAGAGCAGTCCCAATTCTCTCCCAATTTGGTGCGACTAGAGCTGTGCCCCGTACCTGCCAGCAGCGCACAAGTGATGACCACAGCCATCTCTATCAGGTGATTAAGGACACCAATAAAGAACTGTCAAAAATTCCCCATCTACGGGCTGCTGCCTTGTCAGGAGAGCCTTGTGGCTAGCGGGTGGCTGTGGTGATGGCCAAACATCAGCAGCACCCAGGCACGTGCTCAGCTGGTGCCCATCCATCGCAGCAAGGGGCTCCTTAACTCTTCAGCACTGGCAGCATTGCAGGAGCACCCCTTTAAATATGAATTTCCTATGGTGTGAAGCTGTCACCCGCTATAAATAGTGAGGCATGTGTTTTAATCATTGTATTGGAATATGGAAGCCTGGAAATTGAATATTTATTGCTGTTCACAATGTTCTGCTGCTTGCTAAGCTCCCCTAAATGATTAGTAGCTTCTGACATCAAAAACTCATTTCATTTTTCCCCAAGCTCTGCAGAAGCTGCAAACAGAGACATCTGCAACTGGGCTGTAAGAAAAATATTTAAAAAAACCAAAACAGGGCAGCTTTTTTTCAGTATATTGAGCCAAAAGGCTCATTTTTACCTGTAGTTAAAGGAAGGATTTATAACAATTGATCAAAACAAACCCAATTAGAATAAACCCTCTGATAGTCTTGCCTGGAACATCAGTTAATCCCCTGAGAGCTTTTATCAGCATCAATGAGCTGCAGCTGCACTCACCTTGGAAATTTTGTTGATGTTTGTTCAAATAAACAGCCCTGGGTTAGAGCTCAACAGCCCTGGAGGGGAAGAAATTGTTCCTCAGCTCCAACCTAAACCTCCCCTGGGGCAACTTGAGGCCGGTTCCTCTTGTCCTGTCACTTGTTCCTTGGTCTGGTTCCCCAGGTCCCCCAGCTGCTCCTCACCAGACCCCTGCTCCAGCCCCTTCCCCAGCTCTGTTGGCCTTCTCTGGCCATGCTTCTGGAGAGAGCCATGGCATCAAAACTCCCTATTTTTTCCTCCATTTTATTGTGAGAAAAGAAGAAAATGGAAGCGTACAAACTCGGAATAAGAGGGAGGAAGCATTTTTCACTCTTGCCCAAGAAAATTGCACAACTTGGTTTAGTAGCATATTTTGTAACATCGCCTGTTTCCTGACCTTTAGTACTCAAGGGCCCACAGAAATCAGAGTGCTTTCAGCAAGCTAAAGAGATCTAACGGCAAAGGAGAGCGGCACATTTCGCAGTAAGACAAGGGGGTTAAGAATATCATCTGTTTTTCCAGTTTCACATGGGTTTTTTCCTAGGCTGGAGTGGCCATCAGGGATACAAAGCACATCTCCCCCGTCCCGGATGCACTGGGCTGTGTGCTTGCTCTCTGCATATTTCTCACTCGCTCCTTATCCTCGTAACCATGGAAACCACTTACGGCAAATTCCTTCAAAACACAAAAGCAGGAGGACAGAAAGGAACAAACAATTTAAGAAGGTTGTACACCAAGAACGAGACAGCATCTTCTCTTCACAGCAGTGTTCCCAGTGGCTTGGGGAATACGCAGGGCAGAACACCACAGCTTCTTGATGCTGGGGGTCAGCTGCCGGGCTGCTCACCTTCCTCACAGGACAGTAACACACGGTTTCATCTGATGCTTTTCTTCAGCCCTGCAGTTGTGCTCGGAAGCCTTGCACACGTGCAGTGTCAAAGCCTTTCTGAACGCCTGGCAGATCAAAGGACTCAATGCTGAATTTTCACGGCAGCGTACGACAACCTCGTGTCACACCTGGGACAGATGTACTTTGAATTTTAAGAAGGAACGGATTTTTCCTCTTCAAAAGTAAAAAATAAAGGTACTCTCCTGTGTAAAATCATAACAACAAAGAGTGGTATCTGCGCAGACCTTGATCTACCTAGTTCAGTTTTCTGCTTCCAACAGTGCCTGTAAATGAGGGAGTGTAAGTACTACTCAGGAGGCACTTCCACCCTAATACGCCAGCTTGCCCCAGCCTCGGGGGACTCCCTGAGGATGTTATGGTTTGTCTGGATAGTAAACCTCAAAGCAGCTCTATTCCAAACCCTTTTCCAGGCTCCTTTCCAAAGCACCCTCTGGTAGGCAGTACAGCTGACCCCATTCACTCCCCACGAACAACCACCTCCTGTTGGCACCAAGCCTGCCTCCTAGGTCCTGTTCTCACACCAGAGGATAGAACGCTCTCTGTGCACCCCTCCCACATCACATTTGTAGATCTCATCATACCAGCCATCCTTGGAAAAGGACAATGTAAAACTCAACCTACTTCACTGTTCTTGAACGGATCACCTCACACCTTTGCTCACACCTATCGCCCTGCTTCAGGCTCTCCTGCTGCAACACACCTGGAGAGGAGAGGGCTGGAGCTGCACGGAGCAGGCGAACCTTGGAGTCACGCAGTGGCTTTCCATCTCCATCTTCCCACAAAGTAATAATAGTTCATCTTTTTTATTATTGCTACTGAGCACGAAGCTGTTGGCTTCACAGAACTATTACAAACCCACAAAAATGAGACTATTTCTTGTTATAGTGAAGCTATGCAGAGTGAAAATTGCTTTTAAAGAAAAAAAAAAAAAAGACCTTGCCATAATGGTGTAGGAATACATGGAAAACCAGGCCTGGAGGCCTGAAACAGTATTTGTGGCTTGTTTTATTTTAAGCCAATAAAAATTGTTGTAAAGTTTTAGGAACATAGTAAAGATGATGAAGGAAGACTGTACCTAAAACCTTCACCTTTTCTCCTCCCCCATTCATAGTAGTTGCTCTTAAAATGTAACTGCCTAAAAATGTTTGTGCACCGACATTCACATCTATTTACATTTAGCTCAGCTGCCTAAACCAAACGTTTATCTTCGGTCAGCTTCCAGCGACACCTCCAAGATTGAGCAGCACAGGCGTTCACAGGGTAAAATGAAATCAAACATGGTCATTTCTTCACCTTTAATGCTTAACATGAACCATGCACCTGAGTGTCCCTCCTTGGCTTCTGAACAGGGAATTCCAAACAGCACCTACCCAGAGGATGGAAAGGGTCAGTGGTTGCCATGGGTCACAAGAGACTCCTCAGCTCTGCAGAGGAGGTGGAATAAGGACTTGGAATCCTGGTCCAAAAGGCTCCCAGGTAGGGCTTAGTATTTCCTACAGGAAATTAGACAACTGATCCTAGCCAAAGGAAAGGACCCTGAGGAATTGGTATTCATGGCACGGCACATCCTTTCTCTCAGTCTTAGAAGGTTTAAATTCAAAAAGTTTATATTGTTGCACTGGGTCTAAAGAGAGAGAACCAGAGCTTACCCTGAATCTGCAAAGTGCTGCATCTCCCCGGGGTGTCTGAGCAGCAGCTCCTGCTACGCCCTTGTGCTGACACTGATGTAGAGGTGGCTTAGTTGGGAATAGCTTGGTTACCTACATCCCATGGAGGAGTGTGCAGAGCAGGGACATCTCAAGGCCTGACCCAAGCAGAAATTCAATGCCACCACTCTTCGAAGGGTGGGAACAGTCACGTGGGAAGCTGGCTGTTCCCACCGGGGGAAGTTCCTCCCGTGCTCTAGAAAGCTCACTACAGGTTTTCCCTGCTCAGAGTAACACTTCTTCCAAACGTGTGTCATATGCAACTGCTTTAACCAAGAATTCCACACGCCTTGGTGCTGTCAGTGTCGATGTTTCCAGGCTGTAGCCCTTGCCTTTGCTGCAGTCATAAGCAGCAGGCAGCTATTTTTAGCTCCGCAGCCTGGAGTCCCATTTGATGATGTGTTATGTTGGAGGCTGCTTCTCTGACGGGAATGATAACGGCACCGTACACGGGGAGCAGGCTAATTAAATGTGTTGGGGGAGGTTCCCCAGCGAGAGCATCCAACTGCATATAAAATATGAAAGAGATTCATCTTCCTTCACAGCTATTAATGAAACACCATTTAGATGCCTAATAAACTCGCACATTAAATGCTAACTGCATCCTGCTTCCCTCATTAACCCGAGGCACTCTACTAGTGTAAAAACTATTGTTCTAGGAGGCACTACAGTGCCTGATACTCCTGGATCAGGCTAAACCTTGGATCTGCAATCTCAGAGCCACCTAAAGCAGTAATTCCTTCTTTTCTATTTCTCATGGCCATGCAACTGCTCTGCAACTCTCTTCTGACTCACTGAGCTATATATTTCTCTGCCCTGTTGATTGCTTCATAAAAACCCTGTCTGGCACTGTAGGTCTGTAGAAAATAATGCCCATTTCCCATGCGAACGTTACCAAAGGCCAGTAAGTTCATTATATATCACTATAGTGCCGGTTACTATATCCCTCAACTGCCATTCTTGATCCCATTTCACCAGTATCTGCTTGCAGCCAGCTTTTTCTCCCCGCAGCCACCCTCCAGGGCTGCCTTGCCTCCTCCAGCATTTTGCAGGTGGTTAAGCACAGATTTAATCACAAGTCTTTGGAACAGCCTGGAAACTGCAGCTCTGCATGTTTCCATCAGGATTGGTTAAATGCCCCCATTGTCTCCTGAGCTTGGGGAGGGAGACTCCAGCCCCCTGAACCTGGTCACAACCAAAACCCAGGGTATTATGATATTTTCTCATCTGCACATCAGGAGGGATTAATGAGAAAGGAGATTGAAATTGTTCTTTCTCAAAAGCTTATTACTTGTACATTCAACCCCACCAACAGCAACTATCACTTTAGACACCCCTGGGAAGCGCTCCCCTATAACAGGGCAGATCATGCTCATCTCAGGAAATGGAAAACTTGTAAAGATGAGTTTTATCACAATAAACAGAGCAGGGGAACTCACCGTGAGCAGAGCAGGGTGGTGACAGCAGCAGCTCCCATCAGTCAGCACACACATCACACCAGAGAGCAGCCCAGGAACACTCACAACTCAGGAGCAGGACCAAGGACACCCATCATAAGAGGACTAGAGGTCCCTGAGCAGAGACCTTTAGTAGAGCCCCTGGTGAGAGGGTGTGGGTGCTGTCCCAGGTGAGGGTACTCAGGGCAGTGAAAGCCTCTAATTGAAAGGGGCACTGAATTGCTAAACCCTTGACATCAGTTGTGCTGGGTGGGGTGTTGGAGGAGCAATCGGGATAAATTTTGTTGCCGTAAAATGATTGTTTCCAAAAAATTCATGGCACTTGTTTTATACAGGGGCTCCTGATCAGACACAGACACCTCCTCCTTTCCATAAAACCAACCAGTGCTCACAAGGAAAAACTTGTTTGGTGTGAGGGTGGTGGAGCCTGTGCCAGGCTGCCCAGAGAGGCTGTGGAGTCTCCTTGTCTGGAGAGATTC
>WUAM01000162.1:5996729-6008392 GCA_024336885.1 Actenoides hombroni | reverse complement strand
GTTTAAGATCATCTGGTTCTGAAGGGCAGGGGCCAGGATTCCTCCCAGGAGACACGTGCTGCCTGCTCCTTCGCCGGGTGCCACCGAGTTTCAGCTCTGCTCGCTCACGCGGCTCACTGTGGCAGAACGAAGGGAGAAGCCAGAGCTGCACAAAAAATAAAGACCAGCTTTGAAACGCCACAGCTTACCTAGGAACTGGCTTTGCCTTGTGGAGAGGGGCGTGGGCAGAAAATCCTCGTGCCACTCAAGTTTCTGTCAGGATCCTCAGGAGGTTAGCTCGTGAATAAAAAACCAGCTTAACCACTTTTAACCAGAAGTGTTAGACCAAGGCTTTATTCTCTCTGGATGCCAAAACACTCTCTTCTGACTGCAGATTTCTCAGATCTGTGTTTGAACTGCTGCAGTTCAGGGGCCTGGCCTCTGGACCCAACATCCCTCCTGCCCAGTCCAGAGCTGCTGCATTCGCCCAGTGCTCTCCCGTCACCGCCACCACGCGCTGCCAAACGCGTCGGAAACTGAAGCACAGTTGGAGAAGTTGAGCAATTCTGCTATGTAAAAAAGGCAACATTTAACAGAGTGATACGTATACAGTGAGTTTAGACTGTCTCCCTCTAGGATGTTACTAGGCTATCTATAATTAGAGCTGGTTGAAAAGGAAAAAAACCTATGCTCTGTGTTCCTTTTCAGTCATGTCTTCAAACTGGTGTTTCTGTTTGGATCAGCGGTACAGGATCTGTACGTACAAACCGACCACAGGCACAGTTCACACTTGGAACCTCTCCCAGCTATTGAGCTCTGACCCACAGCAGCAAGTTGCAGCCGATTTAACCAGAGAAGGGTTTTTAAACTGATTCTATGATCAAAGTAATGCACGTGGTCATTTGCATTCCTTTGATCTATCAAATAAACATATTTCAGCTGAGAGAAATAAATCACATGACATCATCTCTGGAAAATACCTGATGAAAATGGCTTTTGAAAAATCCAAGTGGAGCGGGTGCAACTCCTGTCTGTAGATGAGTCCCCATGCATTAGACTCGCCCTTCCCTGAAGACTTTGCTGTGCACATCGCTTCGCTGGCTCCCGTACGGGGAATGTGGTTCTGCATTTTAAAAATCACCAATACGCCTGCATTTATTTTTTTAAGCCATGTATTTTCAAGTGCTTTAAAAAATATAAGTAGTTATCACATGGTTAATAATTCAAAGGGAAATTGAAATGAATCGGGGAACAATACTGCACCAGAAGGCAATCATATTTGGTGCTTTTCAAAATATTAGTTATGGAAAAATCAGGGTTGGGGAGATGAAGCGGAATTACTCAAAGCAACAGGGTAGGCTGACAGGGCCAGGAATTTAAATCAAATATTCCAATTCCCAGTCCAATGCACATGTTTAGTAGATGCTATTTCTACCCCACCAGGGTTAGCCAAAAGAACTGACAGAAGAGTTAAAACTATTGAGAGGAAAACAAAGAAACAAACAACCCCCCTTCCCAATTCCAGTTCAAGAGATGAGAACACATCCCTTTCTATTCCAGGTATTTACTGTTTAAGAATCTTCTTCATCCTCAAAAAGAGTAACTTCCAGCTTTGATTTCACTAATGGTCTTGAAAATGCAGAATTCCTCCACTGAACTTGGTGGTGTTCAATCACATACAGCCAGTCACAAGACCAAGGGGTAGTGGAGAGTTTTCACACGGGTACACACCACATCTACAGCACACGCAACACGGGGAGCACAGGAAGAACTGCCAAAAGCCGGCGTGTTCCCCAAATCCACTAGAAAAAGGAAGAGGATTTAGCACATCTGGGAAAGTGTCCTCAAACAAATTTAAAAAAAGAAAAAAAAGAAAAAAAGGAAGCCACTATTTGAAGCTGCAGAAGTGTATTGGAGGTGAGTTATATTTTATTTCATTAAAATATATTTTAAAAACATACTGTGTAAAAGAATTAGGATTCTCAATAATTTATTATTTACATTAGCAAATTCTGTTGGACTGTTATTCTATAGGTAGGAATGAGAAATCTGCAGAAGTGAGTTGTAGCAACCTCTCCAGGACCGATCAAGCCCCTCTACCCAGAAACAAGTCCAAAATGTGTTCCTTCCTTCCCTTCTTCCTTCCTATGTCCACCCTTCACTCTCACGTTTGCACCCAGAGGGCAGAAAGCTGGAGGAGAGGCCCTGCCGGCGAGCGCTGTGCCCGCGCAGCCAGAGCCAGGATCTGGGACAGCTCTGCAGGGGCAGACCCCGAGGAGAGGTTCACGTTGCACTACTCAGTAGTCACGAGGCCGCAGGGTCCGACCCCTCCGCGGAGATCCCCGGTGTGATGTGCCACGGAGTCCTGCGGCCAGCCCCGCGCGCGCCTCTCGGGAAGCCGGGCGGGCTGCCTGAGCCAGGCTGGCACCGGAGAGGGTTCTTCCCACCATGCTGTAGCTTATCGTTCCTCTTCACTCCAAACACAACAGAAATCTCAGTGTCTTCCCCCTTGTCCTCTGGGGGGAAATATGCATAGGGAGTGATCTCTCTGATGTAAACAACTGTAAGCACCATTCACATTTGCTGGTCCACGTGGAAAAAAATAAAAATTCATGTCCAAGTGCCTGGCACAGCCTTGACCCTTCCTAGCAGGACAGCTCAGCTTTCCCACCGGCTTTCCAGATCTCTGGAATCATAGGGGACCCAAAATCATCAGCGGTCCCTCGCAGTGCCAGCTGCTGCCCGCTTCCCTGTCCCAGGAGGGAGGAGTTGCCTCTTCAGCAATTCTAGAAAAACTCACGATTAAAAGAAGCAAAGCGGTCGGCTCGTGCGATCTGTTTCCTGGAGGCACTCAGTGGCATCTGACATCTCGTGTAAGGCACCAGTCAGCCAGTGGCTGAGCAGAAAGCGACCCGCAAGAGCTGCGCTCATCGGCCGCAGCTTCGCTGTCCTCCCGCTGCCACAGCACGGCACGCTCCCACGGCCACGCCGTCTGGGCAGCTCGCTGCTGGTGGCACGAAAGAGGAAGCCTCAGCTCGCCCCGCGAGCCGAGGAGCACGGGAGGCAACAGGAGCTTCCAGCAGCCGTGTCCGAGGGGCAGCTGCCACGGACAGGGCAGAGGTGCCCCCGCGCCCCAGCGGGTCTGCGCTGCCTCGCTTCACCGGAACGAGCTCGTCGCCGGCAGCCACCTCCTTGCCAGCAGCCACCTCCTTCCTACTGCGGCGAGAGGACGGGCTCCGGGGTGTGCTCCCTGCAGCTCCCCGGCCATCGGCCTTGCCCCGCACGGCCTCGCGCCCAGAGACGCGGCGCCAGGGAGAGCAGGGCCTGCGGGCAGAGGGCTGGGCCGGGTGCTGTCCGACTGCCTCCCCGGGCAGCCTCAGTCCAGAATGTCAGTCTCAAACGGCACCAGGTGGTAGTATGTCAGATTGGTGACATAGGCTGTGGGGTCATCGCTGTCTTCCAGCTCTGAGGTGAAGTCGCTAACGCTTTCGAACCTAGGGAGGAATAAACAACAAAAATCAAACAAAACCCACCAAAAGGCACTGAGTCGTCGATGTTCATTTAGAAAATCAAAGGAATGCTGAGAAAAGTACTGCGGGAGAGCCATAAGGGTACGGTATCTGAAGATGCACCCCTGGGGATTTTGAGAAGAGACATTTGTGAGGGGACTCCTTGGAGAGAGGGCTGCAGGCAGGAACGCTTCTGCTGGTACTGCAAGCTGAAGCTGTGAGTAACTGTAACGTGTGGACTTGCCTCACACCAGAGCACTGCTGCAGGAGGAGTATTTCTACTGCTGGTTTGCAGCTTCAGCTTTGTGAAGCCCAGCTTGCAAGACAAAGACCCAGACTCCCAACTCCTTTCCCAAAGCTTCAGTATCTCACTCCCTCTCTTGGAAGCCTGAAATTTGCACCCCTAGCCCTGGAGGGATTTAAAAGCTGTGGAGATGTGGTGCTGAGGGACACATTTTAGCGGTGGACCTGGCAGTGTTAGGTTTACTCAGTGTTAGCCTGGATTTGATAATCTGAATGATCTTGGGTTTTCCAACCCAAATGATTCTATGCTTTGTGTTCACTCACCGGAGTGACCCTACTGTGACCATGGCATCAGACAGCAGCCCAGCTCCTATCACCACCTCATGGATGAGCAGTACCTGAACAGATCCCCTCCCATCCCAGAATAAAAAGCACAGGAGAATCATTTTCTTTTCCCATCAAGACTAGGATTTCTTTTTTGTGGAAAAATCCAGTACCTGATTTCCCCATCTCTCTGCTGCTTTTGCATCGCCACCCGGGAAAGGCTCTCCCATGGACCACAAGATGCTCGTGACAGTGGTAGCACCATCCTGAAAGCTACAGTTTACCCGAGTCCGACAGCATTCCTCACACACAAACCCCACTTACAGGTGTTCTGCTGAATCTACGTCCAGGTGCTTCTCCTTCCCGTTGGGTATGCTGTGGTCAATGACTATTGTTTCAGTGTTGGCTAAACAAAATCCATTCGAGCGCATGATTTCTGTCGGGAGAAGAAAGAAAACAAGATGAAAATCCCCCCACAATGCTGGAAAACATCTGTGTGTCGTATGCAACTGCCCTGGTTATGGGCTGGGATGTGTGTGGGGCAGTGAGAGCTGCACAGGAAAACAGGAACAAAGAGTCCGTTTCGTGGCTTCTTCCAGCTGCAAACTGCTGGTGCTTAACCAGTTTCATTCATGCCGTCGAGTCACGGCACAGAGCACCTGAAGCAAAGCCCAGTGCAGCCCTGGCACTGCCGGTGGCAAAGCTCCCATCACCCTCAGCAGAATGGCAGCCAGCTGGCTATTGCATCCTACCACTGCTGAAACCGGGTTGTATTTTCCCTAGAAAGGCCCAGGCTTAAGCCAGCTGGGCAAAAATCAGAAAGACAGGAAAAGGGAAATGAAGCAAATGACCTTCCAAGGGATGTTTTGCTCTTTCAGTGAATACAAAACATTTTCACCTGCTTTTCTCAGCCTGCAAGCTCTGCAGAAAGCTGCACCATGCCCAGCGTGAACGCCGGTGTCTTCCCAGTGTCCTTGACATGACCTAAGGCTGTTTACAGCATTCCACGGCGGTGGGAACTGCTTCAGAGGTTAACATTTACTGCCATCTACTGCCGGCAAAACCACTTCCAGCGTGCAACATTCCGGCCAGGCAAGCATCAATTATCCTCAAATTTCCGCCTGTGTTGTTAAACATTTTGCAGCAATCACTTAAATGATAAAACTGATTACCATAAGATGCTTTTGGATAGCTGCATAGGTAGGAAAAGCTTCCTCCAATTAATTAGGCATGAGTCATCTCTTTCAAAATTAATTTAGGATTAAAACAAAACATGTTATTCTTCAGCTAAGGTGGTTTCCACAGCTCTGCACATGGGCAGCAGGAGGCCTCCCTTTGCTGCTGGCCTCTGCCCATCACCCAGGCACCCTTGCTCTCTATTTAGCTTCATCTTCAGCATCTTCTCTCTGCTGGATCCACCCGTGTCATCCTCAGTCATGCACACCCATGCACGTGTGCCCTGAGGGCAAAACCGTATAGGAAATCCTTCCAAAGAGCAAAAAGCCCCAAGCCAGAGCAACTCTGCAGTTTCTAACCAACACAACTCTAAATACGTTCATTCTTGATATTTGCCTGTCGGCAAAAAGAACAAGGTTATCACCTGGAGCAGCCACCCTTTGAAATGGTTCTGCGGCACGTGGTTTGTGCATCCTTTGTTTCATAACGGGCCGGTGCAGGACCCACCTTGCAGCTCTGGCCTCACAGAGCAGCTACACGTCTCAGACAAACCCAGAGGGCTACAGCCTGGCGTTCAGCAGCAAGGGCAGTAACCCCCTTCAGCCTTCGGGAGATGACTCGTGTCAGGAGCGCAGCGATGAGGAATTTTACCTGAGCTTTCTGCATCATCTCAAGACACCATCCACACCTCCCTAGCCACAGATGGGCTGTCAGACACAAATGCTGGCTCCCGCCTCTTGCTCCCAGGCAGCCAGACCTTCGCCACCCCACTCTTACTGTTTAATTAACAGAATATTTAATTAACAGAGGACTAGTTTGCTTAAAAGCAGAGCTGAGGATCAATTAGGAAAAAAAAATCAAGCCTGTGTGTAAGATCGAGCCTTAAGACACACTGCTTACACCTTTAGCACACTGACATGCTGACTGGCCACTGACTGCTACCACCTCAGAAAAGTGATCCCAGTTTCACACTGAACACTTTACGCACCCTGGAGGACTAGGCAGTGTTTCACTTTTATTTTACTCTCTGGAACAAACTCTTCTGGTGACACAAAACCAGCAGTTGCCATTAGGCTCACATGAAACGTTCCAGTACAGAAATACAAAACCAGGCACACCAGAAGCTGACAAACCTTTCCACAATGGCCAGCAGCAGATGCAGAGAAAGAATCGGCAAGGACAGAGTAATTCTGCTCCCCATCTTACCCACTAGCAATCTGTGGTTTAGAAACTACCTGTGATGGGTTTCAATGCACTTTTCCTCCACTTGCTTGTCTGATTCCTTTTTGAAGTCACTTATGCTTTCAGTTCCCCCATATCCTATGACAATGAGCTCCACTGCTTAGCTGTGCTCCGTATAGAAAGAAAGCAATATTCTAACCTTCCCTTTGTTTGTTGGCAGCCTGTTGTCTGTCAGCGTTACTGGATAACCTATAGTTCTTGTGTCATGAGAAGTACAGGGTAACCAACCTCCTTCCACCCACAGCTTTGTAGGCTTCCATCACACCCCCACTCTGTCATCCCTGCTCAAAGCTGAAGCATTCTTCTTTATTTAACCTTTTTTCTTAGAGAAGCTGTTCAACAGTTTGAATCCTTGTCCTTCATTTCTATGCTTTTAAGTTCTATTATATCCTTTCTGAGATGGAGAGACAAACTAGCGCACACTGTATTCAAGATGAGTTTGTGCTCCTCTCCTCTGTTCTCCCCTCCTTTCCTCCTACCATCTAATATCCCCACCACTGGTTTTGCTCACCGCTCAGCACCAAGCTTACGTTTGCCCAGAACTGTATCAAGAGCCTCAACATCTCCTTCCGGAGTGGTAACAGCACCAGCACATGTGATGAGAGGAGGACTGCATTTTCCTCATGCCCACTTCTTTGCATTTATCAGCCTTCAATTTCACTGCCACTCTACTGCCTGAATGCGTGTTGCATCGGATGTCAAGGCTAATTACATGTTCTGTTATAGAGCAGACCATGAAGAAATACATTTTGAATTGCTGGTGGAGAGATAATAAGTGGAACAGCAAATAAAGTCCTTTTCCTTTCCTCTCGTGTCAAATGTAGGAAGCTAACAACTCTTACCTGATATTTTAACTGGACTTTGAAAGCTCGGCTGAATCTTATGGACATTGTCATTTTTTAGAACTTGGTCCAAAGGAGATCTCTCAAAGAACGTGAGGACGACTTCAGATCTCGAATACTGAAGGAGAGAAAGAGACATCTGTTTTTACCGGTAGTTTGCTTTGTCCCTCTCCTCCCTTTCTACCCCTTCATAGTACGACCAAAAGACTTATTACAAGCAACAGCCTGGAGACGTCATTACATGGTTCTGGCACTCAGCACTTCTCCAAGACACCCAATAACTCGCCGCTCCTTTTAGAGTCTGGCAAAGCCCATCACTTTCTAATCTGCAGGAGAGTGCATGTCACCATCCAGGAGGAGTCAGCCTGGGCCAGATGTGGAACTCGGCTTACTCACCTTCCAGGGCATGTTTATAACAGTCTTCAGAAGCTTTTCCACTTCATTAAGTCTGGCTTCTATATCATGGGCTTCTTTTATGGTGATGAGCCCTAGAAACAAAGTAAACAGACCGTCAGCCCAGACAAAAGGGGGCTTTTGTGTGCACACACACTTCACTTCAGCAGCCAGAAGGGGCAGCTCAGGAAGATGTGGCACGACCTCAGACATGCCTCCCAGAAACGTCTTTTAAGGCACGCTGAGGATAACGTGCGTGCCCCGAGCTGCGGTGGGTGTTGTTACAAGCAGAGTTGCAAGCCCGACGCGAATTCAGCTGTTTACGATGGGATTTAGGAGCTGCAAGACGAGCAGAGGCAGAACCACCTACTCCCCCACCCACGGTTCCACTACACAGCATTCCCAGCAGCGATACCGAACGGCCTGTATTCTGCTTCCAAGAACCATGATTCATCCTTTTTTCTGTCAATAAAAAGCAAAAGAATACCCAAGAAAACAAAAAACCCACAACCCGCAGATAAGAGGAAAAGACCAACCACAAGCTGAACAAAAGGCTCTGAGGGCAGCCTTGCCCTACTCTGACTGCCAGCCCCAGACACCAGCCCAAGGATACTCCTCAGTACCGTGTTCTTCCAGTGCAAAACTACTTCCTGGATTTCTTCATTTATTTTTTAAATCACTGAATTATCAACAGTGCTCTGGTAACTGCCCCCTCCTCGAGCAGACTCGGGGAAATACAGCCCAGGTTATACGCACGGACAGGGAATATGAGGAGAAGTAAACTCCCAACTCTCACATCCTGCTAGCAGCCCCTTCATTTCCGATCTTTGTAACTTACTTTTTCTAACACGATCACCATTTTGCCTCTACATTTGTGCATCATTTCCAAGGAGCAAGATACACGCATCGAGATGAAATACCGAAGAGGTTATTACATTTGACAAGCTCCACTGGTGAAAAAAAAACAAACCACAAATGAAAACCCAACAAAAATCCCCTACAAAAAGCTGGAGCAGAAAAAGACCCAGTAAATCAAAACCATCAAAACTAAAAATCTGCAAAGCAGCCTGAGCAAACACTTCAATACCCCAAATTGTGTTAAACTAAGTGCGTCTCCAGCTCCCTATTCAAAGGGCAAGTGTGCAGAACATGCACGGCGTGGGGCCAACCACAGCCAGTCTCAGTCTGCATCAGCCCTGGGTGTTACCAACCAGACAGGATCCCCTAGAAACTTTCCAGACAAAAGTGTGACTTTGGAGCTGCCAGCTCTCCTCCAGTTACAGCTCTAAATAAAACAGAAATCATCTCTGGAGCAGCCAGGTTCACTTGATGGTCGTCCCACCAAAGGCACCTGGTTGCAGAAGCCTTTCTGTTGCTCAGCATCCCTTGCTCTGGGGGGTTTTGCCAGCAGGGACGCCCCGCAGCCCAGCACAGCGCGGAGCGGAGCATCCCAGCTGGCGTGGAAGGAAGCCAGGCAGCCCTGCCTCCTGCTCTGACCAGTGTCCACCACAGTGGGGAATGGAGATGCTCTGCAAGGCTGTAAACACGAATTAACTCCTCTGCCTGGGTCCCCACGCTGCGTGTTAGCTGGGCTGTGATTGGCATTACTGACCTGGATTGCAGACCAGCACCCCTCATCTTCCTAACTGCTGGGTGTGAGCAGGCCTGGGTGGATCTGCTTCTCCCCTTCACAAACACGTTCCCGTCCCACATCTGAACCAAGGGCAACTTTTTTATTTTTTTTAAAGTTTTCATCTTCCCTAAAACAAAAAGCTGCGGACGGCCCCCCGGCTCAGACACCCACCTCTGATGGAAGAAACACTCCCTGTCAAAACCCGCAGCAGAGGAACACAGCCAGTCACCCCAGGGCCAGCTGCCGGGGGTGCCTCTGCTTCTCCTGCTGGTCTTGCCCCAGTCTGCCCAGTCTGTCATAAATACTGGCAGTCAGAGCAGAGCCTGCCCGGCTGCAGCTCCCACCTTCCAGGCAACCACCACACCGCTGACCCAGGCGGGGTTTGGAGTCCAACTGCTCGCTCCCAAACCCGCCCTCCACCTCGGGCCCTTTCCCAGATACACATTTACTGGTGCAGGGAGTATTTTACCAGGAAAAGGGACACATTCAAACAAATTAGGATGTTTGGGGGAGGAAACAATGGGGAAAAACCCAACAAGGCAACAAAAAACTACCTCTCCAACAACCCTGAGCACTCATCCTGTGAGGAAAATGAGCCAAGCAGTTTGGATTTTGTTTCACTGGTAACCAAGGGAAGCATCTGCAGCTCCACACAGCCTTTGGATGCTTCAGCCTCTTGCCCTGTCCCACATCACCCAGTGGGAGGTTTTACAGCTCTGTGCACTCACTGGGAGTTTCCAGCCCTGGTATGTTCCTCCTTCCAGCTCTTGGAAAGGCACCAGCCACGCAAACCCACGTGCTGCCTTGGGAACTGGCACAGGCCACTTTAACATCTGACACCATAAACCCCCTTTCTTACTGAAGCTTTCAGTAATATCCCAACCAAAAGGCAGACAGCGTAGGAGGGCGAGTCAGTGACACATCTGCCTGGAGAGCTTCCTCTGTGTGTGCTTAGCAACCAGATGCACAGCGGTGGGTACAAAGCTGCTGGCCTTACATGAGTGCCCCGTACTGGGAATCGGGTCTGGCTGGGCTGCAGCCTTCCTCTGCACCCAGCTGCAGTCCAGGTACACAGAGACCACTGCGCTGGCCACATACACATCCAACCCTCTATTGCTTCTGCAACAGCCACGAAGTTTGTAAGGCCCTCAGCTGTCTTAATTCTACACGTCTCCATTTCTACGAGTTAACAGACGCCCTGGAGGTTTCCAGTCAGGTGCAGCCCGTGATCCCCAGCCCCAGGGATGGCTCGGAACGTGCTGGCCACGCTACCCGCAGAGAGGCACTGCACCCAGGAGCAGCCAGGGCCCTGCTCCCTCCTTGTGCTCCCCTTCGGCACTCGTTAACCAGCTGCTGTCACCCAACCACGGCAGGTACGTGCATGAGCATCCCTCCGGTTTCACGAGCTGAAGTCTTTGGAGGCAACGGTGGTTTAAGGTGCTCTCACCCTCCCCTGCAACTCCTCTCCCCTCCCAGGCAGCAGCACAGGGCTGGCTCTGCTCGGCCAGCACGGTGAGGTGAGCAGCGGGCAGGACCTCAAACTGCTCTCCTCAAAGCCTGCACCTCAGCTAAGGCTGAAGGAGCAAGAGGCTGGGGACCAGGATCCTCCAGTCAGGCTCCTTTCTCACCCAGGCATGGTACTGAGCTCCAGCAGGAATCAGGACGTGTGTAAAGAAGGGTCCCAGAATGGCACCCAAGCTTTCCAGCTCTATTCTTCACTTGGGGGGTTCTCCCCTGCCTGATTTCTTTTTCCTATTCGGAAGCTGTGACGAGGCAGAGAGAAAGAAAGAGGGAAAAAAAAGCCAGAGACTGGTGTAGCATCTCGAGACACTGGAAGCAGCTGAACAGACACACAAATAGGTGCCTAGCTTTCCACACGGGGCTTTTACACCCGCAGAACACTTTTTTAGATATTATATAAAAACAAGACACCAGTAAAGGAGCCAGTAGCCTGGAAACAGTTGTGCTTTCTTCCACTTGTACAGTCACACAACAGAGCTGCGCTGGGAAATCTCTTGGTGAGGTCATGGTGAAAGGCTGTTCTCATGCCTTTTCCTCTGCCCTGGCCCCTGTCTGATTGCTAATGGAAACCAGGCACAAACTCCTCCCAGGAACACTTTCCTCTCTTTCCCCAGACTGTGCTTGGACAATTACCTGTCATTTCAAGTGATTTACAGACTCATGGAATAATAGAATTGCTTTGGTTGGAAGAGATCTTGAAGATCATTGAGTCCAACTGCTGCCCCAGCACTGCCAGGGCACCACTGAGCCCTGTCCCTCAGCACCACAGCTCCATGGGGGGCTTGGAAACCCCTCCAGGGA
>WUAM01000162.1:5962369-5987111 GCA_024336885.1 Actenoides hombroni | reverse complement strand
CCAAAACCTTCCAGCCGGTCAGCTGAGAGAGGAAGAGGAGGAACTGCGGCAGGAGAGGCTGTCAGCCCCTAGCAGTGCACACGGTCGGAGAGCGGCCCTCTGTGCCCCGAGAAACCTGCCCGGAGAGCCCGGCAGCCGGGCCGGCATCCCCGGGGGAGGGAGGCTCCGTACGGAGAGGAAAAGCAGGAGAAAGAGAGTCCGCGGCTGGTGCCTGGGACTCCTTCGGCCTCTTCCTCAGAGTGCCGGGGGACATGGACAGCCCCGAGGGAGCCTCCAGCAGCACCCAGAAACTCGGCAGGGTAGGGGCTGGAAAGGACCTCTGGAGATCATCTTGTCCCAGCAGGGTCACCCAGAGCAGGGGGCGAGGGTCCCCACGTCCAGATGGGTTTGGAATCTCTTCAGAGAAGGAGACTCCACAGCCTCTCTGGGCAGCAGTGGGAGAGCTGGTGGGGGCTGCAGCAGTCATCTGCCAGAACTGGAGACGTGCTGTAGAGCAAGGGAGTGCGTGGGAGATGCAACATTTCGTTGAGAAGCTGCGGGGTGAAGATGGACCTACTGAAGGTGAAGTGAATGACAGCACAGTGACGTGGGATGCATCACCCGGGACGGGTCTCTGCTTGAAGGCAGCAGCCTCTGGCGCTGGGATTTCTGCTGCAGAGGGGCTCAGCAGGGTGGTGGGTGACTTCCCGGGGTCATGCCATGGCCCCGGGGCAGGGGAGCCTCTTCCTGTGTGTCTTGTCTTGGGGAGGTGAGAGGTCGCTGCACTCACACTACCTATTACCAAAGTTCAGCCGGTGTTTGCCAGCGTGCCATCTGTGGCTCAGGGGGCCAGGGATTCACACAGTGACAACTGGGGTGCTGTTTAACCGCTCAGAAAAACCAGCAGAGCCCAGAGCCAAGAGCGGTCTTGTTACGGGTATCGGCCAAAAAGCGATGCTTGGAGAACGTGGCAGCTGGATCAGCTTGGGACAGAGGCGAAAGATACATTAAGTTTTCTGTAAAGCACACAACAAAGTAACGGAATCACCCTCTTTTCAGCAGAGGCTGTGCTGGTACTAACCACTACAACCACTCAGGGGCCGCGTGCCTCTGTGGTAACCCAGCTCCAACTCGCTCTGCAGCACCTGCGGATGTTTCTTTGGAGAAACCTGCTTTTTTCAAACAGGACAGGTGATGCTCAAGGTGTCAGTGCTGATCCTGAGGTGCTCAGCACTGATCCTACCAAACCGACTTCGCTGAGAGCAGTGCTGGACCCGTAGCTGCGACACAAACCCAGGCCAAGCAAATGACCCAAAGGCCCACGCTTTCCAAGGAGAGCTGTGCACCCCTATTTTCATGCTATCAACATTCTTTTTCACATGTCCTACACCCTCCAGGCCACCGCAGCACCTTCTTCTACCCTCACTGGTTACAGTCCCCAACAATTGTCTTCTCCCAGGCTGCATCTGCATTTGGGAGGAACCTCATCTCAATATCTATGAAGACCTCTCCCTGTTACTGTTTGAAAGTCATTTCAGGGGTCCCTTTTGCCATTACGCCTTCAACCCCCGCAGCAGAGAGGCATGAGGATTTACCCGCTTTCTATCCACATCCATGAACTATACACTTGGCAGGGCAGGAAGAGGCTTTTGTACTATATACATAGTTAAAGTCCTAATTTTTGGCAAAAGGCTTTATAGAAAGTAGTGAGGAGTATCCACTACTGCAAACAAAGGGATAAAGAAAGTAGTTATCTGGGTTAAAACCACAGTATTGAGGTATGGAGCAGGAAGAATCAGCTGGGGTCAGAAAGGGGAGGTATTTTCCATAGCTGGTACTGCCACCAAAACTCAAGTGTTGGAAAACCCTGCTCTGGAGTCTGAATAGCTCTGGTGCATCACCCTGGAAAGAGTCTGAGAGGGGCAGGAGGGGGACAGTGAGTGACAGTCACCTTTCCAGCCTCAGCGAGCAGAGGATGAGGGATGGGAGACCAGAGTCTTTGCAAAGACACTCAGCTCACCTTGCTCTCTTGCCAGTGCCGTGTTGGAATAAATAAAATGCTCACCTATTGCTCAACAGTACCAAAAATAATTTGGAAAGTAAGAGGGATTGAAGCTTTATCCACTGACACGAGCAGTGAAAAGACAATAATCAGCTTGAAAAAGCAGCCCCCCCCTCTGTAATACCTGCTGACAACGTGGAGCAGGCACTCTTTTTCTGTTCTCCCACCATGTTAGCAGGGTTCTGTTAAAAGGCTGGTTTTTAACGTGCAATCTAAAGGCAAAGCAGCTCCTCCTGTTTCAGCCTTTAGTTCATGTGACAAGATTGTCCCTTCTGAACACCTCCGGTGAGAGGGAGCCCTTGATGGAATGAGCTACTGACTGCCACAGCCTTCCCAGCTCCCGCGGGGCCGTCTGGCTGCCCGAGGTTTGCGTGCACAGCCAGAGCGCGGCTGGGGCTGTGCAGTCTCACTTTGTTCTCCTCCTCTCTCCCCCAGGCTGGTTCTGTGATGTACTGGGCCCCCCTGGAGCCAATGGGAGTCAAAAAAGTGCTCAACAACTTTCCAGCTTCGGCTACCCTGTAACATAGCCATTAATGCATGCACAAGCTATTTTTAGAATCACTTTTTTTTCTGGGTAAAAAACTGCTTGAAAGACCCTTTCCTCTCCCTCAGAGCTGGCATTGAATTTGATTTAATAGAAGAGCCTGAAATTCTTTCCATTAAAAAATGTATTATAAATGCTCAAGGAGCTGTAACTGCAGTTGAAAGCTAGGGACATTCCTGCCAAAGGGTAAACTAGCTGCAGCTAATAGCAGAAGATTTCTAGTGGAACAATTTACCCTTTATGAGCCTTTTTCCTGGAGACATCATAGAAAGTATATCTTCAGTAAGTTTCCAGCAGAGCAAAATAAATTACATATTCCTGCAGGTTACTAAAAAAAAAACAAACCCAACCACTGCCATAAAATATGCAAGACAAGAATTCTCTGCGTTTCCAGACTCCTAGCCCAGCGCAATCAGGCAGCTGGGCAATACAAGGTCCACAGTAGCAGCCTTCAGTCTGGTTTGTAACGCTGCTTTGTACGGCCTAACCCTGCAAACCTGTACGGCGCGTGGAAGCGGCGAGCCCTGCACGGCTCCCAAAGAGCAGCGTTATTGTCCTCGGGCTGCAGAAGGGCAGACCGAGCCGCAGAGCAGAGCAAGCAGCTTGCCTCGGACTGCTCAGAGAGGGTGTCCTAGGGGTTGAAGTATTTGTGGCACTTGGCACAGGGACTTGTATGCAGCCCTCAGAGAACATACTGTTTTGCAGGGGAGGGAAGAATAAATAATCACATTGCTTATGTTCACCAGAGCCACAAATGCACCACCGAGTCAGCGGCACATGCTAAGAAATCCGAGCCTTCTGAAGCTGCTCTCATCTTCCTCCTTTTTTTTCCTCAGCATTGTGAAGAAACACCAGTTTAAAAATGGTAGGTGGAGGATAATACCTTCAAGTTGGGTGGGTTTTGCTGCTGTTGTTAGCAACTGGAAGCTATTCTTCCTTTGCTCTCACTCCACTAGCCCTGGATAAGCATCTGGCCTTGGTACAGGTGCTGAGCGCTCCGGTTGTGTCCCAACCAGCGGCAGCTCTCCCTTAGACCAGCCGCACTGACCGGCAGCAGCAGACCTGTGCCCTTACGACTACGGGCACGTCAAGAGCTCAGCAACGCCAACGCAGAGCCCTTCGACATCTGCTCGAGGCACGGGGAGGTTCTCAGAGAGGCACGAGGGAGTGGAGGCAAGAGGAATGCCGGGCGTGAGTGACAGGCAGGATCGGACCCCCGCGAGCCAGCGTTGCTGAACTGCGGCCACCCGCGCAGCGGCACCCGGCAGACTCCGCTCGGCAGCCTTCCCCGCGCGGATCCTGCCGGCCAGGACGAGCGTGAGTGGTCGGATGGCTCTGCCCAGCACAAGGAGAGACGTACACGACGGCTGCCACTGCAGGAGCGGGAGCAGCGTGCTAGCTGATGACCTGAGTTATTTCAGCCTGGCTGTATTCTGCATCGTTAGGGTAACTGCGGGAACGAAATGCAGGCCCATCGTACCTCTGGTGGTTCTGTTTGTGCACAGCCACCTCACCCCCGATTTTGATGACGTCCCCTTGATCAGCAGGGGTGGCCCAGGCTCTCCCCTATTTTTTGTTATCTGAGCCACAAAGGAAAGGCCCATTAAGGAAGACAAGGTTAATTATGCTGTCATCAGAACGGCTTCAGGAGGGATTCCTTCTGAGAAACAGCTGAGTGGGGAGTCCGTTTGTTCTACTCCCTTCCTCCTTAAAAAATAAAGTAAAACCACACAATGAATGTCTCTATTTACATTTCAGAGTTCTTTTCATGCCTAATATGCCAGTGTGAATGTACCAAACACAAGTGAAGCGGGAGTAATATGTGACTATTCTTTCTTTTTTTTTTTTTCCCTATATTGCTCAGCACCCTATTTTTCTAACTCTTCCCCAAGAGCAAGAAGGAAACTGTTTCCCTGCCCCCTTCCTCTTTGTTTCTTTTTCTTCTTATTCAGGACAGGGTTTGTAGTGACTCTGTTGGGACTATTGTGCTATATTCATCAGCTCTACTTGGCTCAGCTCATGTGTGAATCGAGGCTCTTTTCTCGATGAGAAAAGGTATTTCCCTTTAGAGTGTTCTTAGTCAGTTACTGTGTTGGCCTTGTGTATTTTTTCCCTTCCAGACAGACATCTATTTTCCCTAAAGCCCTTTTTATTATTTGTCCTATTATAAACATCTGAGTACCTTCAAGGTAGGTATGGTTTGATTCGTGTATACTTAGCACACACCGAGAAAGGTCAGGAAAGGTAAGACAGCACCTTCTTACAAATAAAGGAGAGGATCTGATGGACAGCTCTTAGCACTCCCAATATAAGGAGGCTAAAAAAAGAACCTAAAAAATGTTTGTGTTTGCACGGGACAATGATGGGTTTTCCCTTAAACAAATAAAGTCAGTTACTTCAGCCAAGGGTTGACTCTCAACTGAACACACTGTGAAGCCTCAGAGGAACAAGAAGAATGAGGGAAAATGAGATACAGACATACATGGTACAGACAAACATTTATAAGGCAGAGACAGGACAATACAATCTCATCATATCTATTATCTAGTTTGTTGATCAAGCTGTTTCTCATCATCTGTGGCCTGCAAAGGACTAAGGCTTGCTTTCCCTCTTCTGCCTCTCAGGTTTCTCACTTGTCTTATTTCCAATCACCCCAACTCAACTAGTGCTCGTATTTTTCCTCCTCCAATCTTTAGTGAACATCTGATGTCAGTTCTTACGCTATCTCACAGTAACTACTCCACTTGGGCCTCCTAAACCAGTCAAGATTAAACGAGAGGCACATACAGCTAGCTAGATGCTTCTTATCCAAACAGGAGATGCACATTCCACTGTAACGTGCAATTGTCTTTGAGCTGTATTTACTTTAGGAAAGGCATGTGACAGTGTATATTCCCAGTGCATGTTCTGGTTTAAAAAAAAAAAAAAAAAAGAAATATACCTGATACATGGTAATATTTTTGTGAGGTTCTGCTTTCTTTGCATTTCAATTGCTTTCTCATAGAACTTGCGATCAAAAACCCGCAGTGAACCTTCTGAACAAAAAGATCTGGAGTGAAAAGGACTGTTAACCTTACAAGGATACAGTTTGCTCACAGGGTCTCAAATGCAAAGCAAGATTTCTTAGTTGCTGCAAAAAATTTCTACTAGTTCAGCTTGCAGGACTGGATGGGAATCAAAGGGGACCGGTCTTTGTGAGGACCAACGGCAACAGGGGACGCCTCGTCCCTCAGCCATGAACATGCTCCCCATGAGAATTGGAAGTTCTTCTGCCTCTGAACATTTTAGAGTGATGCAACTGCACAAGCACAGCTTCATCGGCGCGAAGCAGTAGGGAGCTCTGATTACTCCCATGGACAACTATGTGTCAGCACAATTAAACACAGATGCCAATTAAGCCTGTGCAGAATTAAGCCCAGAATCGGAGCTTTATAGCAAAACGCTTCCATAGGACCAGAATTTCAGTTCTCCTTTCTAAAAGGAAGGAAGGACCTAGAGAAGAGAGAGGCCTCTGCACGGAAGGAAAAGAGATGAGAGACCCGGGGGAGACCTACAGGGAATAAGGAAAGCGACAGTTTAAAGCTTCGAAAGCACAGCAGCTTCCGTGTCCTTCTAGCTGCACAGAAAAATCAGTGGTAGGGCCTTGCATCCTCCTGTCCTGAAAGGAAACAAGAAACACAGAGGCAAACCAGCATAACTATCAGCCATCTGCCTGGGAGGAGCTGCCAGTCGCGTGGTTTCCAAGGGGTGATGGATGGACGTCAGCCCGTCCTTCTGGCAGGTGGGGCAGCAGCAGCTTCTGTTCCTGCCTCGCCTCACAAATGCCACCTCCTTTTCAGCAAGAACTGAAGTGACTTCTCTCTTCAGGGTGGCTTGATTCCCCCACACACCAGAACAAACCCCGTCTCCCCAGCAGTTCAGAAGACAACTACTTTATATACAGCCAGCCCCTTGCGCAGCAGCTCAGTAAAGCAAGGGAAACTCTTCTGACTTCCTCTCCTCCACAATTTTAATTTCAAAAAAAAGTGTGTGTTTGTGTGTGTGGGGAGAGATTCAACAGCCTCCTAATTGTTCCTCGGCTTCCTGTCAGAAAGATCTGGACTTAAATCCCAGGAAACTTCTCGCTCGCTGTCTGGGGCGGGCCTCGGGAGAACAATAGCTGGCTGGACCAGCCGTGCTGCAGCAGAGACTTCTCCAACGCACCTCTGCATCGCTGCCTGCTGCTGAGAAGCGCCACTGTGCCACGGCAGCTCACAACAGCTACAGCAGAGAAGTGTTGGCAGTGCTGAAAATCACCAACTAATTTCTCTTTTAGCTTTGCTGACGAGTGCTAACACGAATCTCCCACCGAAAAGAAAACAAGACGGATGGAATAAGCAGGTCTACAAAGAACTTTGCCACAGTACAACCCAAGCCCATGGCACAGTGTGGTTCAAAACAGAAGGGCTCAATTTTCATCTTGATTTCAGTTCCAAGGATTGGTGATGTCATACCACCTAAGAGGGGGAAACATTGTGGCCCTGAAGTCATTATTCTTTATATCCTTGTCACAATTTAGGACTGGTATCACAACCTTCAGAACTGGTAAGCCGTTCCTTTTGCTGTAAGCCCAAAAGCCATTTATCCCATAGTAGTTTTCCAAAGCCGTATCTGGTGCTCAAATGAGTTGGCCTAATTTCCCCAGAAAAAAACACAATCCCTCTTTGCCTCCTGGAGCAAGGACACAGTTGTCCAGCATGGGAGACAGAGCCTGAGCAGTTTCCCCTTCGTGTGGTTGCCACTACTGAACAAGAGACCCTGGCACGTGACCGAGGGAAATGAATACCAGAGCACATAGCAGGCAGCGTCCTTCTAGAAAGTCACCATTGTCTCCAGCTTACTTCCCACCATTGTCAGTGTGAAACTATGAAAAATACATCATGCTTTCCGGGTTGCTTCAATACACGTGATAAGATCTGCCCTAGAAAGGTCTTCCTCTTCAAATCCTGCTCAGATTTCCTCTGAGAGCAGGGACTTGAAAAACAAAAAAGCAGTGGATTTGAGGCTGACTCCTTTGGGAAGAAGGTGAAGTGTCAGCTCTTGTTTTTCTCTCGCATTGCCCACACTCGGCTGCGTCTCCCGCTCGGCACTGGGATCATCCAGTTTATCAGCTGTTCCTACTGACTTGTAGGAAATCAAAATCAGACTCCTTATATATATATGCATCTCTGCATATCCCTGTCAGGTGCCTACCCACAGGCACTCAAGCTTGACCAAGTCACACAGCCTAAAAATGTCAAGATCACCAAGGAAATTCTGTGAACAAACAGGAATAAATCCCTTCTTGTCCGATCACTACAAGGCTTGCTTTCTTCCTTTGTTACAGTAATTCATTTTGCACAGACTTAACAAGCTAAATCTTAAAAGTCCTTCCGAAACCAGCTTTGGATCCAAGCTGCCCTGCATACTAGCTGGTGTAACCCAGGTCAGGATTCAGACTTTCATTCTTCGCTCCTTTCCAGGCAGCCCTCTGGCTCCTCCAAAATAAAGCACAGATGCCGGTACCAGAATTAAAGAATTCATCTCTACATAAGTAATCAGAAGGGCATTTTTTTGCCTTATTAATAGTAGTGTGCTATTCCTGGGAAGTAATGGTGGCTTTAACAACTAATGATCATTTTAGAAATAGAAGAGACACTTTGTTTTGCTTTGCTTTGCTTTGCTTTGCTGTCCCTACCAGGGTTGAAGAAGCACAGGAGGCAGTAGAAAGCCCCTTTGTGCATCTTAGCCTCCCCCAGAGATCCCTACCAGGATGCAAGTGTTTGACAGAAGCACCATCACCACTTTTCTATTCCCAAGGAGGGGGAAGACCTCCAGAAAGAATTCATCACAGATATTAGGCCACAGGTTTCTTGTGCTCAGAAAGGACTGCTGAACTCTTCACTCCTCAAAGAAATGGTCTTCAGAAAGCTGAAGGGCTTGCTTCTGTGCCAGGGAGGAACACTCTGAGGAACAAGCCCTGGAGTTAGGATTGTTCAGATGCAATGCATAAAACCCAAACTAAACACTCCTCCCTCCTTCCTCAGACACATGTACTATTGAGCCGTTCCACTAAAATCTACTCCAGATATCATCTGACACTTAAACTTTGTCCTGACCGGTCACTTCAGAGATTAATGCATTTGGGATGCAGAAGAAAGAAATCCTTTCCTTTCTTCTGGCAGGTATTCAGAGCAAAGCAAAGAAGGGAGTGTATTATTAAAGCTTAACTGCTGGTGAAGCTTTTGAAATAGGACTTTTCCCTGTTTCTTCCAAGAAAATCCCTGCTCCCCTGCTCTACAAACACAAACCCAGACCAAATCCACCTGTGTCACCTAGGGAGATTCTTATCCTGTTTATGCTGGCCTGGGTCTGACCAACTCCCCAAGACAGAAATTCCTTTTGATCTACACCATGGGGATGGAGAAACGAGTGCCCAGCTGAACCTCAGCAGAAATGACTGTATAAGGAAAAACACAATCAAGGCAGGTAGAGCCTAAGAGGGATGAGAAGGCATCAGAAGAAAGCGCTTACTGCCTATCACGTGTTGTCGGCACAGGTAGGAAGCTGTGTAACACCCTCAGCTCCAAAATTCACGTGCCACCTAAGCTGGCCAAAGGGGCCCGTGGGACCTGGGCAGGGCAGGCTGCTCTCCACCTCTGGCACAAGGGCTGCCGACGTCCTCTCAGCCGTACGGAAGATGTGTGAAATGGCTGAGCCCTTACTGCCTGTCCCATCAAAGGGCCAGACAGGGTTCTGCCTTCTCCCGGAGATGAAAGGACTCAGAAACCACTGGCAGCTCATGTGGCTTCATTAGCTCTTTTAAGACAGAAAACCATGGGCCTGGCTTAATTCTTCATAATGGCCCAGCTCGGCGGTGACCAGCCTGGGAAAGACGCGCAGGATCGGGCTCCACATCAACACGGGTTGTGAACTAGATCCCAGGTGTGTTACAGGTTTCTGGTCCGGAACGACCGTCTAGATGGCAGCGGGTAGGGTGAAGAGTAAGCTCTGTGCTGAAAACTCACCTCATTCCACGCTTTGAAATGCTGCACTCCGTTTCCAAATGAACTCCCGTTCCCGCACGGGCAGTGCGAGTCCAAGCTCTCCTTCACCTCCCGCCGTACTTCACGAGGCGCCCCGCGAGAACAGCGCCCTGGGGAAGCTGGAGCGGGGTTAGGGCTTCAGCGACAATGTGCAGAATAAAATGCTAAACTCATGTAACGCCTTGTCAGAAATCAGCCTGTCAAAAAGCGGCATTCTCTTCGGCGGTTTTGTGGTGGAAAGCCCTGCCCGTGAATCTGCTCTGCTTTGAAGCCTTAGCACTTTTGCAAAATGGGAATAAATGGACTCGGGAGTGCGGGGACTGTAATTATGCTCCAGCATCCGAAGTAGGGGGAATGAAAAGCACACGCTTCCTTCAGTCTTAAAGCTGGAATGGTCCTGGACACAAAGCAGATGGCGAAGCCTCGAATTCCAGCTTTGCTGAAGACGACCAGGGCTCTACCATAGGAGTTCACACCGAGGACTTCACTGCCCGGGCCTGACCTGGTGCAGGTCTCGGTTTAATGCTGGTGTGCAACGACACGCAGCTCCCACCTGCCAAAGGGGAAAACCCCGGGTGCAAAGTTCTGCTTTTCCTCTGCCTCATCCAAATAAAAAGAAGCGTTCGAGTCTTTAGTTAAATAAATAACTCAGCCAGTTTCAGTGATTTTTTCATATGTTCAAGAAGAACAAATTTCAATTCTAGGCAATATTTAGCAGCCTATAATTACAAGAAGTTTACAAAGCTTCTCCTTGTGAAACACAAGGGGTAATTAAACTTCCTCCTTCAGAGCAAATATGATGCCATTCACTATAACCAAAGCCATAAATGGGGCTAATGAAGGATTCTGCTATGTGCATGGGCTGCATGCTTTTCAGGAGGGTGCCTGTGTCTCCCACCTAGCTCTCTAGACAGGGAAAGATGTTCCAGAAACAGATCGAGTCTTTATAATGGGGCAGCAGGCAAATGATCACGAACGACTGTATAAACCAAAGACTAAAATTACTATTTTTACATTGTATATACATCCTAGTAAAGGTAAGAAGGAACTACTAGGGCTCAGAGGATTTCATTCTTCCCTTTCTTACCACATTTCCAGTGTGAATTTTTGGGGTTCCTACTAATAAGCAGTGACAGAAAGAAAAATAAAGAGTAAAATTTAAAAAAGGAAATCCCATTGCTCAACTTTGCTTGTCTGCAAAACACATATTGCACGCAAAGGAAGACAAAGGAAGTCAGCAGAGAACGCAACGGTTTCTCTCGTCGTGGTGGGAAGCAGAAGATCTACGGTGGATTTGCTGGCAAGCCCTTGAACACTGCCCCGAAGCGTCAGGCAATAGCCAGACGTGATAAGCATTGACTCCTTGGTCCAAGAGGAAGAACATTTTAACACTACTGTTATCTATCCAGTCTTATCACATAGATTTTGTTAAGCATTCATACCTTGCTTGCAAATTCTGATCGTGCCCATAACCCTGTAATTCTGGTTGGATCAGATTATTTGCCACAGATTGTTACCAAGACCTGCCCAGAAGAAACACAGTGCTGGAAAAGCTTTTTTAGAAGTCTCTCAGGCCATTCCTTCTTATCTCCCATCACTTCTGGCCCAGGAGTACAGCGACAGCCCCCGAGCACCTGTCAGTGCAGTACACAGCACTTGCCATATATTTACGTACTCTTTTGCCAAAGGCAATATTATGGGTTTTGTTACACTTGATTGTGCCTTGAGTAAATCTCAGCAAGATATCACAAACATTTCAATTACAGATTTATTCTCACAGATATTCTCCTTGGGTAATTCTCATGCCCCATAATTTACCTTCGTTTAATGTGTTTTTGAGGATTAAACCTCAAATGTTCTTGTTGTACCCAAAGAGAATTATATGTACCAGAAATACTGAAGCTTAGTATCACTTAGCCGGTCATAAATGCTGGAGTGGCAGACAACATAGAATCACAGAATTGTTTTGGCTGGAAAAGACCTTTAAGATCATTGAGTCCAACCACTGAACAACCTCTGACTCACTTCCACAGCAGTTGGTCGTGATTTCATTAAAGCATCATTCAGTTATTGATTCAGACAGAAGGAAATGGAAATAGAGAGATAGCAGTCAACAATGACACCTTTATCGACTATAATCATGCTAAGTACTTGCAAACCCTGTCATTCAAGGAATTACACCACATCTGATTAAATATGATGGAAGGCACATGGAAAGCATATGTAATAATGCATTTTAGCAGTGACAAGTGCTCCTATTCACTAAGTGGTTCAAGTATAACAGGGACAGACAATCTAAAAGGTTAATTCAGAATAAAGCACCAAACTGGAATCAAGGAGATCCACCTCCACTTCACCCCAGCAACAGAAAGTTACCCTGAAACTTTTCATGAGTCTCTTCTAATCAGCATTATCTGTGAGAAGATTTTCTCTAGTCTCAGAACCTCCAGCACTTCCGTAACCTTCCTTGGGTTGCATCAGTGCTATAGAGTCTTACTGGGTTAGCAGAGACCGAGCCTGGATGCCTTGATGCAGCTCAAGAATTCAATGTGATCTTCAAACCTTCAGCATGTTTTGTAGAGGTGCAAATCGACCAGTCTGACTCTAGGACTCTGCCTTTGATAATTCTCTGCTGTAATCAAAATTCTCACCCCAGTAGAAGATTTCCACTTCTAGCATCTCAGAAGCAGTGATAGTCAGAAATCACTGCTCAGCTCAACCCCTCCAGATACAAACAACATTTCTCTTGGTGTCTTTACACCATGAAGTATGCGTTTAGCTTTGCTAAGGCACAGCACCCCAAAAATGGCATGTGCAGGGCCCCACGAATACAGCTCCCTTTGGCTGCCTGCAGAGCAGAGCCTGGCCCAGTTTAATACCTTAGGCTCCTTTCTTGCCTGCACACTGCAGTTCATTAACCTCTAGTTCATTCTGATGAAAGTCCTTGTGAGACCAATCCAGAGCTGCAGACTGGAACAGGCGAAAGAAGAAAGCCTTGGGTTTGTGAAAAAAATAAATTAAAAAAAGGTGCTTTCACCTTTGTGGTTGCCCCACAAGCAGTCGCTCCGCTGCTGTTTGGGAGAGGAGGGCAGGAGAACCAAACCACGCTCTAATTTAGCTGGTCCTGTATTCCACTTTTGTTTTAGTCAGCAGCAAATCTCACATATACTTTATCAGATCTTAAGTTTATACATGTTTGGTCCTATTTGTCACTTCAAAAGCTCCGTTTGTCATAACTGGTTCCTACTCTGAGTTTCCCTTGAGCACTTCAAATGCTCTCTGTCTAGACACTACTTTTATAGATCAGGTCAAAATTAGTTTCTCAGTTGTGCTCAGCTCTGGGCAGTAACTCCCTCCTGTGTGGTAAATGCTACAAAGACATTCCCCTTCAAAAACTGAAAGGAGGATAAAAGCAGTATTTTCCTCACACAGAAGCAGACCTCCCCTCCCTTTGTAGGCCCAGAGAAAAATGTTTCAAAATGAGTTTTCATTGAAACTCTTCCCACTCTCATTAGCCTACGTTTTCATTTTGAGACGTGGTACAAAAAGGAGCAGAAAAACAAGTTTCTGTATTTGGTTGGTTGTTTTGAAATCCATCGAAAGTTTCTTCTCCTCAATTTCGCATCTAAAATGTTTTCCATAAAAAAAGAGCATAAAAAGTAATAGGAAGCCATACCAGCTTCTCTTCTCTCCACCAGGAATAAGAAAAAAAGCGAGAGGAAATGATGGTCTCTCTACACACGTACCTACACCGACTCTTTTATCTACTCCATTAGAAACCTAGGACATTTAAGAGCATTTTACTACCCTATTCATTTCCCTTCATGATTCTATTCATGCTTGCAGAAAATGAAGTCTATTTGCAGTTGGCACTCCATAAAAGCATAAGCATTTTAAGAGCTCATTGGGCAGAACATCTTATCAGGAGCTGCTCCTGTTCCTGGGAGTCAGACGTGGCGTTCCCAGGCACAGCACAACCCTGCTCTGTAAGCAGCTCCAGAAAGGAAGAGGGATTCAGCTCTGCCCATCGCTTCTTTCTTCAGTAATACGAAGCAAAGCATTGCAATTTCAAGGGTTGGTATGTGTCCAGCCGTGACCAGTGCAGGACTTCTGCCTTCAGCAGCAAGGGGGTAATTCCACCCTCGCGAGCCGATGGTTGCCGACATCAGGAAGGAGCCTGGAACGCCTTCAAAGTCAGGCCCTGCCTTTGCTTCATGGATGCAAATCCAGAGGAACGCCAGGCACCCTGGAACTGCACCAACATCTCCTGTCAGATGACGGGATCTGGCCCATGTTCATCAGTCAAACTGTTCTCAAGCTGAATCTTGGTTACTGGGGACAACGGAGGTATGTGGGTACACCAGGAGTCCTGCACAAACCCCACCTGGGCACGCTGAAACAGAGGGAATGTCCCTCTGAGGAGCAGAGGAGAGGAGAAGGAAATTCTTTACACATATCCAAACAGACTCTTATCATTTGAAAAGGGTTCTTTTAAGGACTCTCTGCAAGGAGAGGTTTGGGAGGTTTTTTTTCTGATAGCTTCTATGTCACTTCCTTCTTGTCTGGCAAAAGATGAATTGATGCTTCTTGACAAACTCACACTCGCGACTCGGACAACTCCTAGCCAGCCATCACATACCATACAACTTAAACCAGCGTAAAAAGAAAATAGTTTGGAGGTTTTAAGAACAACCTTTTGCAATTTCAGCTGAAACTTGCTGCCACCAAAGGCAGTTGGTGCTCTGGGGCTTGAAACAGTGGCAGATTAAGCTTCCAGCTCTGGGCACTTGATCCAAAAAGAGCTTATTTTCCGGTTGGTTCTTCTCGAAGTCCAAGTCTAATGGCAGAGGACAGCACTGCTATACCATCCTGTAAAGACCCTTTGCAGCTTTAAGCTTAAGCTATATTTTAATAGGAACTACTGAACAGTATGTGCACTGGACATGCTGGTGTGCATTGTTGGTACCCCAACACTCACCTACACTTTTGTTGCAAACACAAATGGGACAGTTTAGCTGTGGGATGCAAGAGGAAGAGCACAGAAATGCCTTCTCTGGAAACATCACTACCAGGAGAGCATTTGTTCTAACACATCCAGCATGTCCTTTGAGGCCACGCACCCCGAGAAGGAGGGTGGTAAGACACACCAAAGTTTGTAGTCACAAGAAGTACTGTAATGCAAAAGTCCTCCCAGGAGCCCCGGGATACAACCTATGGGAGCAACAGAGCGTGTAACCTTGTAGATCACATGCAGAACCGAGTTATGCCAGCTCTTAGTAGGTGAGCTCTCAGATGTAGGTACGCGTGCATAACAAGATGAGACAGTTGTGTGCAGAGGAAGAGCCAGCAGCGGTGATCGGATATAAAATGACAAGCCTTTTCCAAATAATGTGTTTGTTTCAGAGCGGGTTTAGATCCACAGGCTTTTAGGGTAAGCTGTGGCAGGCCAGCTCACCTCGCAGAGGCCACAGAGCTGTAGAGCTGGAAACCGAGGATTAAATCAGACTATGGTTCTAGATCAATTCTGACAAAAGTTTCCAGAAAATTCTTCTGAGGTGGCAACGGCCACTGTGCAAAGACTTCCAGGGCCATGTCAAAGCTTCTCTCAGGTCGGACACCAGCTCCAAGAGGAGGTGGACCATCCTCTTAGAGTTTCAGATCCTACCTAGAACCACCATCTGTACCTGGGCATTGACACCTGGTCAATACTTGCATGTATGCAACAGGGCAGAAGCACAATGTAGAACTTTAATTTCTCTCCAGGGGAAAAGAAAATAGCAGGAGGCAAGAGAAATAAGAGATTCCACATAAAATAGGGAGCAGGTAGTTGCAATAAATGTATCAGCCTGTGAACAGCACTTTCCAGTTTGGAGGCAACAGAAGTGCAATCCTGAGCAAGATTTGAGATGTGACAGAAAAAGTTGACATCAGAAACTCAGTGTCAAGTAATCAGTCTAGAAGGTTCATCAGGATGCAGCACTCACACTATAATTGTTAGGAAGACGAAAAAGAAATGAGGAAAGGGTGAGCAGTGAGCGTTAGTGCTACGCAGTCAACAGTGGGGAGCCAAAGTGTCTGCTTCTTACCTTGGAGGTTGAGATAATTGCATCGTGTGGTCTTCTTGGCATCTGCCAGCTGGATGAAATAATCACCCAGAGCTGCTCCTGCACCTTCCATGATCTCACGGGTTTAGCCAGCAGGCAAGCTCTTGGTTTGACTCACGCGGAAGCGGGTTAGTGCCAGTCTCCATCCCCTGCACCGACCGCAGAGCAAAGGGCGAGCAAGGAGGTCAGGATGCATCACTCATGGACAGCTGCCAGCCCTGCTTTCACTTGAGATCGCAGCGCTCGCAGTTAAGCAGCTCTGTTGCTATCACGTCACCATGGGGAGCCTTTGGTCTGGGAAATCATTCACCCTCCCAGCGTGTCCCCTCCAGGATTGATGTCCCTCGGCCAAGCCAGCCTTCAGAGTGTTTCACAATGCTGCAATTCTCCCCGTCTCTCGGCATCAAAGCGAGCACAGGGTGAGGAAGCCTGTGCAGGTAACCACAGGAATGGCTCGGGAGAGCCAAGCTGAGCTGTGCTGAGGGACATTTCCTCCTGGAGGGGTTCGGCTGCCTTCCCAGCCTGGGGTAAACACACCCTCCCTCCGGCAGAACGGAGCAGTCACCAGTGGGTGCCACCTCCTCCTGCTGCTGTTCGTGAGCCTAATGCAAACTTGGAGGTCGCTTCGTCATCCACACTGAGAACTGTTTTAAGAAAATCACAGAATTACAGAATTTGGTGGGAAGAGACCTTAAAGATCATCGAGTCCAACCGTTCCCCCAGCACTGCCAGGGTACCACTAACCCGTGTCCATCAGCACCACAGCTCCACAGCTTTTAAATAAGTGGTTGTAGGGAAATGGTTGTGGATAAAAAAAATACTCCTACAAACATGGAAAAAATGGCCAAAGCATGTGATTTGCCATAAAAGAATCTCTTCTGCTGTGGATCATGTGTAAGGAGCAAGAAGTAAGACAAAATGTCCCCATCAGGTTTCCCAGTAATCATGGGAGAACTGCCCACAGTTCGTCAGTGGTCTCCCAGACCCCCCTGAAGGCCTTTTATGAGAAAGCCCTGCTAAAACAGGACATAAAAATGCATCCTTACAAAAGGGCAGGCTGTTACAGCACCCTGTGTTACAGCACCCTGTGTTACAGCACCCTGCGACGTCATGCATGCGGCCAAGGTCCCGAATAAAGGCCGGCTGAGGCAACGGTGCAGATCCTGGTCATGGAAGGGACATGAAGAAGAGGCACCATATGCAGGAAATAAACCAGAAAGGAATAACTTTATCAGGAAATAAAACAGTGAAAGCCAAACAATAGTCATAAAAACTGAAACCGCCAGAATGTAACTTATTCCTCTGGGAAAGGAAATTTTCATGAATGCTTAGAAAAAAAATCAATAATGCATTTACAAAATAAAACCAAAGACCAGAGGAAATACGTTACAACCACCTACGACCCTTGGAGAGAAAGGGGCAAAACTCGCTCACCCAGCTTAAAGGTCAGGTAGCTAATGCTGCAGGAATTTCTGCTGCCAGACAACGCACCTGAAAAGAAGATTTTTTCCTCTCCCACATACACAGCTAATTAAAATAGTCTTGGTGTAATGGGACATCTGTAATTGGCCTTGTGTGGGAGCTCTGTATTCCACTGGTAATTGGAATTATTCTCCCTTGCAACCAACTTCGTCTGCACTAAATCAGCCATTTATTTTCTCAGCTGTCAGGGCCCTGGATGAAAACACAGGAACTATTCAACCTCCATCCTCCTCTTCCACACTGTGCTCACACAAAATCTACATATTCTGCGTTTTTCATAAGATGTTTTACTCCCTGAACTCGGAGCAGATCTCCTCCAGTAATACACACATGCAAGGCAAAGCCCAGCTCCTTTTGGGTGGCAGGTTTCCAATGCCGAATAACACTTCGCTTCTTTTTTCTCCCCGTAGCTGTATCTCCCTTCAAAGTGCTCTTAGACAACCCCACGAGCACCTAACACCCTGAAAGTGTCCAGATCCCACATCAACCCATGCACAAAATACAGGCTGGACCTTCAGCCCCTGTGGGAACAGGGTGGTTTCACCTCAGTTTCACAGTAACAGTAACTGGCATCGCTCTGCTTTGGGGGGATTTCCTTGGAAACAGCTTTTGCAGACGGCTCCAAAACTGGCTTTGGTGCAAGCCCATGGAGTTCACTAGAAGCAGTCATATTCACTGTGTCTCACGGAGAAGAAAAAAAAAGCCTGGGACTCTGAAAATTCAGTGATACAAAACATATATTAAGATTATATGGTATATAATATAAAACTTCACTGAAAAATGAAATTTTGTGGAAGGGGGAAAGCAGCCTACAGATTTGGAACAAGATCATAGCACAGTTATAGTTCAGAAAAAAACCCCAAACAAGCAGGAGAAAAATGAGGATAGCCAAAACAATTACCCTGACATCCTCAAATCCATTTTCTCCTGTTTTGAAAACTGCCTAAACAGAGTTTTAAAAGGGAATGTAAGGAGGTTCGAACAACCGTAAATGCCTCAACAAACCTTGGCTGCTGCCAAAATATTTATTCCAGTCAAAGTAGCTTTGTTTATTTTACCAAGAAAACGGGAAAAGGGGAATGAATTGCTTTCTATGTGCTGCCTGCCTACAAAAAGGCGCGACTGAGGGCCCGTGTGCGAGTCAGCAGCCAGCGTCCCATCTTGTGACCTGACGTGACTAAGCCGCAGAAGGCCCGCTGGCTTCTGACGGGCGAGGCCCCGAAGCAAACCCCCTGAACTCAGGAACCTCCCTCCCACGTAGAAAGCCATGCGCTGCCGCAGCCTTTCCTTCTGCAGCCTCGCGCTGCCAGGACTGCTGTCATCTGAGCGTGTGCCTACAGCAACAAAATAGAAGGCTTTCATTAAGCTGGTTTTGAACACTCGTCATTCCCCAGATTTCCTCCCGGTGAATCACGAGTTATTCTCGTAGCCCTGGCCCAGCCACGCCTGCTGCAGCTGCACTGGGGCTGCTGGCACGGGAGGGATTTGTGGGGAGGGTCGCCTCTCCTCCAAACAGGTGACACGAGGTACCCCCTTTGTGCCACCTCTTTTCCAGTTGCTGAACAGCATCTGAAAGGTGAAAGAAGGAAATGTGGCTCCGGGGAGACCTTCTGGCTCTGACAGCTCCCTGACAGGAGGTTGGAGCCAGGGGGTATCAGGCTTTGCTCCCAAGGAACAAGGGACAGCACAAGAGGAACCCGCCTCAAGTTGCCCCAGGGGAGGTTTAGGTTGGACATTGGGAACACTTTCTTCCCCTCCAGGGCTGTCCAGGGCTGTCCCAGGCTGCCCAGGGCAGTGGTGGAGTCCCCGTGATCCCTGGAGGGGTTTCCAAGATACACAGATGTGGCACATGAGTCAGAAAACTTCTTTTTTGTCAGCTTGCCATAAGGTGTGACTTTCAGACCACTTTACTGTCAGTAAAACATCATTACTGACATTAAATACCTACATTCCTGAAAACCAGGAGACACTGGACGGGAATACCAGTAGTGACGCTCATAAATTTATACAAATAGTTTAAAAAATAGTTCTGAAATCAGCACATGTAGTTTTGTTCTCCACCAATGTACCTCAGTCACTTTTGTACTGGGACGTGCCAGAAGAACCAGGGGCTGCCACTGATTTTTGTTTTATTCCTGCGTTGTAGCGGGTACAGGAACAACCATTGTCCCAGGCACTGTCTGCTGAGCTGGAGCAATGTGCTGGATTTCAGACAGTCTTATCAGCTCTACCACTGAGTGGTCCTTCAGCCAAATCCCCACTTTGAAAGGAAAATATGTCAACGCAAACACGCTGCCTTAGCATCTCAAGATTTCCCAGCTAATCTCTTAGAAGGCACCAGAAGCACAGTCTCAAGAACCCAGGGATAAAGGATCTCAGGTTGTGACGAGTGCCTGGCGTTTTCTTTTTCATTATCCTGGCAAAGAGATAAATTCTTTGCTGGCTTTGTGCTTGCCGAGTTCACAGGAATTGTCACAAATATATAATTCCTATTCTTAAGAAGGGAAAAAAAAAAAAAAAGAAAACCCAGCCAAGCAAACCTGCCCTGGCAATCAGCTACGAAATGTAAAGAAGATCAGACACTCCTTAGAGTTTCTGTACTTTTTACAGACAAATAATCACCATTTGAATGGGATTTTCTTCAATACTTGGAGCTGTTTCCCTGCTGCAGTTTACACATCCCTATCTCCCACTTGGCTTGTCACTACCAATAAACCTTATGGGACTACATCTAGGGTTATTTTGCATGCTGGCCAAGAAACCAAACCACTTCTGCCTCCCAGCATCACTCTGCAACTCTTCTTGCAGCAAGGACTGTGTTTTCCAAGGCCTGGGACGAGATGCTGATGTGCTGATGTCATTTGTCTGGATGGCCAGGCCCTTCTTTTCCTGTTTCTCTTCTCTCAACAAACTCCTGAATCATCCCAGCTCCTCAATGTGACTCAAGGCTTCTTTCATAAATAATTGGAAGTAGGAGGGAGCTGAGAGCAACAAAAACAGAACCTGAAAGTGCTGGAATGATATTGGTTGCCTTGGTGTTGGCCTTGGGTTTGTTGGGGGTTTTTTTTTCACCTTTCCATAAGGAAATCTGCTCTTTAAAACGGAAGGGAAAAAAAAAAAAAAAAAAAAAGAAATCATCTGCTTTATTTAGCAGGACTTTGCAATGCACGCTTTGTTCCCTGCAACGGGCCAAGCTGATGTCACCAGCAGCAGCTGGCTGATAAATCTTTTTCAGCATAGCTTCATATATTACTCAAAGCCTTACACTGAAGTTGGGATGAGAGGGTTCCAAGCCAATTTGCCTGAACACAAGCTAGAGGAATAAAGTTCCTCTGGTGGCTCGGTTTTGTGCTGTTGCAGGTATTCATTGGCCACCAAATACCTCATCTGGAATAGCAATAAAACCTGGTGATCCCCCCCCAGCACCTTCCAGCCAATACTCAGCAAATAGGAATTGCATTAACCTTCAAACACCCCTGTGAAGTAGGACCTTTGTCTATCTTATCTCCATTTCAAACAGAAGACAACATCACAAGGGCAAGAACAGATATTTATGCCAATACAGCCAATAAGTCTGCACGAAAAGCATGAGTACAATGAAAGGACTGCATTTTCTTATCTGTGCCATGATGCATATTCAGCTGAAAAGCTGAGGTGGAGTGAGTGATCTCCTCGTAAAGCAGGACTGTCACCGCGGGAGCACGCAGTGCAAAGTGTCTGGGGCTGGGGACGGCTGGGCTCAAGCTGCCCAGTTCCACTTCCTTCTGAACGCCTCCAGATCACCCCTGAGACTGTTAACTCCCCCACAACTGCAGCTCTGCTGCCCATTGCCACAGGTTCTGGAACAAAGTAGGAACGGTTGTCAGAGCGTCTCTAGTAAACCTTGGTGAGGAAAGAGCTCTCCTTGAAGTGGTCACAGGAAAATAAAGAAAAATATGTATCAAAACAATAATGGAGCAAGAAAAAGAGAAGTAAGAATTCTCTTTGATTTGGATTTATTTATAACAGAGGGATATTCTTCCATTACTGTGCCACTGAGTGCTTTAAGGCATTTCTTTCCCCTCCATCCCCCCCAGTTCAGGGGACCTGTCGTACAGGTCTCTTGTGCCGCAACTGCTCCCGGCTCGGCCATTACTCGTGAGTCAGACCAGCTCCATTCTCCCCAGAAAGGCACTACCCTTTTCATCTTCGAAGTCAGTTTTTCTGCCAAGCTGTGGCACTGACACTCTCTGGGGTGTGATTTGGCCGATTTTCTCTTCCACTTCAGTGAGCCTTGACTCTGTGTTAAGAGGATAATTTCTTCCTACAGCTTCTGGAAACATCAGATGAAACTGGACTGTCATTTACTGGACTTCATTTGTCTTGTTTTCAGGGCAGCCTAAGTCTCCAGTACTGGATCTGCTTTATTTTCATTTCTTTCAGCCTGTGTCAACCTAACCTTTTCCTTCTGCTTTCCTTCCACAGCACAAAGTAATCTGCCTCGTCCTCAGATATGGCTAGAACTTCTCCAGCATGCCTCAGTCTGCAGGGGAGAAGGTCATCCCAAATTTCCCTGGTGTAGAAATCTTCAGGTACACAGAATTGCCACTCTCACGTGGATGCTGCTGCCTGGGCCCTTTAGCAATTCTGCCTGCTGGAAACCCAGCAGGAAAACACCAGCATCAGAACAGGAAGGAGTATCTGTCCAAAGATCCAGGAATCTCTGCTCACACTGTGAAGAAAGCTGTTGTAGAACACGCTGTTCACCCTTCCAGTTGTACCCGCACCTCGTCAGAGCAGATTCTCTGCCCCTGCAAAGCTAACCCAAGCATGATCAACTGAAAAGTTTCCTGCGTTTCTTTCTCACAAAAAGCTTTATGGGATGCAGGTCTTGGATCTGACTTCATTAGGATGTCTGAGGTGCACCAAAAGAACCTTCCCAGCCTGTCCTTGCTGTCTTTCCTGCCCTGCAGCAGGTACATGCTGTCCTCAAAATGAATCAGGCCCAGCTCTAGAATTTTTCCCTAAGGCAAACAAACCAGGAAATGCTGCAACCTACAGCAAAAGAGAATTTAGAATTAGGAAGAGAAACTCCAGCTAAAGGAGGAAGAGATCTGCTGGATGAGTATCTCGCTGCCATCACAGTCTTATCTCCAAGAGAACTTCTCAGCACAGCAACGGCAGGAAGACAGAACCAGCAGGCACCTACCAGGTCACTGGGTCCAGCCCAGTGCTCGGGGACATGCCCACACCACCCTTTCCACTCACAGCTGCAGTGAGATCTGCCTTGGAAGCAGACACGAGTCCCACCCAGGGGGGCTGCTCTTCAAATGCCTAGAAACCATTTTCTAATGTTGAGTTTAAATTTATCCCTGGTTATTTGTATTCTGAAGTGCCCGTGGCTGCTTTTCTCCTCTCTGGTATTTACCTGCCCGATGCATTTCCAGACAGCAAGTATATCCCATTTCTGCTTTTGTTTTTGCAAGATTAAACAAACCATTCCCCTCCACTTCCTACCGTAGCACAGGGTCCCCACTCTGCTGATCTTTCTCACTGCCCTTGTCTGTGTCTGCCAGTTCCAATTCACCTCTCTGCAAAGAGAGCGATCGGAACCGCATGTGGTATTGGAGTCGAAATGAACTACCTCAACATGGGGAGAAAAAGGACCACTTTTGAGGACCAGCCTAAAAACTTACTAAAAAGTCTCCAACAGCATTTACAGCCTATGTCAGAACTAAGCTCTTTCACGTCTTACATCTGTGGGAAAAAGACCTGAAGAACAGAGCTATGTGGCTGTTCTGCCTAAGGATTAGATGGTCAGTTGGTCAGCACTACTATCATCTTGTGCAGTTGTGTTACAGTTTGATCCCAGACTCCAGAAGAGGGTGATAGAAGAGAAACAGTGAGGTTTGTGGGATGACTCCAGTGTCACGCTAACACTGCTCTGTCCCTGAATGTGGGATTAAGGGTTTGAGGCAAGGATGTGAAATCCGACGCGCTGATTTCTGCAGGCAGAACACCAGCTCCAGAGGAGTGATTTTCCTATTTCTGGATGCTGGACCTCTGCCAGTCCCGGCTGCAGGAGCAGAGTGTGGTGCCCTCAGAGTAAGGCCCTGCCTATCCTGGCAGCCCCAGCATCTGCTGCCTACCAAGGTGCATCCAACACAAGCCCCATGACCGACCCAACAGGACATCTCTGTAGGTTGGAGTCACGCAGACACAGGCAGTGCTCTGCTCACAGCAGAGAGGAACACCCTTCGCTTTGGCTTTCGCCACTTTCCACCTTTCTAAGGCCCTCGGCACACGCTCAGCTGGGTTTGCACAGCAATGGCAACAAGAAATGCTTGTTTCTAGGTCTTTCCATCTGGAGTTATTAGAAACATACATGTTGGTTGCAGCTCCAAAGATTTTTCAGGCTACCACACGGACATGGGTGAAACTCACTTCCAGCAGCACTGGTTGAAGCCCCAGTCTCAGAGAGGGTGGGCCGGACAGACAAGCCCTGCTTCTTGTGCCTGCTCTGTTTCCTTGCAGCAGTCTCTGTCCATACACATGTTTATTCATGGCAGAGAACTGTAGCAGAAGCAGAAACCTATTTGAGTTTTAAATTTGCTTACTAACATTTTCTTGACCTGAGGCCCAACATACTGGGAATTGCCAGAGAGAAAAACATTAAAGTAACTGTAAATACAGAAGTTCTGGTGAAGGGATGAAAGCCAATGCAAATGGCTGAGCCCTCCTCCCAAGAAATCCATAGCAGGCCAGTACTAGGAGAGGATCCAGGACATCTAACAGTACTTACTGTCTCAGGAATAGGTCCTTAGACTCCATTCAAGTCTCCTTTTCTCATCACAAGGACTCATTAGCTCATCTGCCTTAGAGCACAAAGCTCTGCTAGTAAATTCCAGCATGCCCACGATGCACACCAGCACTGTTACCTGTGCTAATGAACTGTGAGAGAGTTCCCTGGCACGCATGTAGCCTGCTCCAACCAGTGCTTTCCCAAGAACTTCTGGACCTGTTCTGGTGGCAAGAGCCTGCCAGGAACCACACCCAGGCAGCAGTTTGCTCACAGCCACCCAACGCAGGCAAACCCAGCTCACCAGGATAGACATGGGCTGTCCCATGCCAGCTGGCCTCAGCGGCTGAGAACATTCCTAGGCACATGTAAAAGAGTGGTGTAAACCCGGCCTAAGTCTTCTAGCAAAATTACAAAGTCAAATCAAACCGTTGCTGAGAAGCTGTTATACGGAGGGTTTTAGTACAGGGCTAGTTTGCAAGTTTCTGGCGTTTTCTGGGCTCGCCACGCTGCTTGTGTGCTCCAGTTACATACACTGGTACTGTTCCCCAGTTACCACTGGAGCTGCTGTGGTGTGGAACTCCAAAAGGGCTGTGATGAACCAGTTCCTTTAGAATGACAAGGGTGAGAGAAAAACCACCAGGCTCTGGTGCCAGAGCCTGTGCCAGGCTGCCCAGAGAGGCTGTGGAGTCTCCTTGTCTGGAGAGATTCCCACCCCGGCTGGACACT
>WUAM01000162.1:5944163-5962269 GCA_024336885.1 Actenoides hombroni | reverse complement strand
GCTGGGCCCCCTGCTCTGGGTGACCCTGCTGGATGGAGCAGGGGGTGCCACCAGATCAGCTCCAGAGGGCCCTTCCAGCCCCCACCACGCTGGGATTCTGTGAACCTACAAAAAGACTTCCTAAGGTCAAGTTTGGCCATGACCTGCATTGCTATCACTAAACCTTTTCTGCACGTGACAATCTCATGGCAATTTCCTGCTGTGCCATCACAATTGTCTTCCACAGCCAGGCACCATCTGAAACAATTCCAAGAAAACATCTGGTCTCCTATTGTGAGAGCAAAGTTGGAAACCCAGATGCGATCGATTGGGGGTCTGGCAAACTCCAAACCCTATTTTTAACTCCAATCACAAGATCTAGGGTGTCCTATTAAATTTCTGAAATAAACATAATTTCCTTCCAGACCAGCATGCCGTCATGCCGGTTGGAAGAGAACTCCAGAGGTTTCCAGTCCAACTTCCTGCTCAAAGTGGATCCAGTTAAAGCAAGTTGCTGAGTGGCTTGTGCAGCACGTGTTTAGTTAGAGATATGACTCGGCCTTTGAAGTAACTGGTCTGGGCCCTTCACAAGGAGGACATTTGAGCTCCGTTTGGCTCACTGTGATTGATGATAATTCTGATCGCTTCCATTTGGAGGTTTGCTGTCCTGGGAGAAGTTGGGGAAAACCCCCACCACCACCTTCATTAGGAGAACTTCTACACCATGTAACACAAGACCAACCCATCAGCTCTATGTGTCACAAAAGCCACCCCCCAGCTAGAGCACTTCGTTGGGTCAGGGCAGATGATGACACCATTCACTGAGCATTTAGGCCAGTGCAGGCACATCCCATCGCATGATTAGGCCCTAAGAGAGGCATCGAGGATTAACTACAGGACGATTTTTTCTAACAAAGGTTGAAAAAGCTTGTGACAGAAGATACACTGTGCCCTGGCTCCTACCGAATGCAGGCTTGTGCAGACTGCCAGTGAACTTCACCGTTTGGTCCCTGTCCTTTGCAGTGACTCACGCTGTGACACATTTGTCAGGGGAACCCGCACAGGGCAAACAGGCACAGCACTCAAAAGGGAGGTCAGGTGATGGTTCCATTAACCTTGAGAGCATCTTCTTAAAAGGAGAGGAAAAACAAACCAGCAACCAACCAAACCTAACCTCCGGCTAAAAATAGGAGCTCTTCAGCTGAGCTCTTTTGTACTGGAGCAAATATTTATAGATTGCTCAGAAATCCTGAATAATGGGGGGTTTAATGGAGACTGACAGGTTCTTAACTGCAGCAGTGCTGACGGGTACCATGATGAGGCTCCTCCACCCGTTACCACAGGGGCCATTGTGCCAGCAGACAGTTTGCAGTCTCTGCAACCGTGGATAATTCATGTTGCACAAGGAACGGCTCCGCAGAGGAAAGCAAACGATCATTCCTGGAGCTGAATGGCAAAATAGGTGGGTAGAAAGATTAAATAAACCCTACAGCTTTCAGATCTCTGTCACAGCCAGCAGGAAAGTCTCGGAAGAAAACACAGAGAGGAAGATCTATTAAAGACAAACCACAAAAAGAACCAGAGCGTGTTTTTGACTGCCAGCCATCTGCAGCTGGAAGCGATGAAGGATTTGGGTCAGAGGGACAGCACACTCCAATCTTTAAAATTGCATATTTTCATTTAAGAATTTCCAGAGTTCAGTTTTGAACTTTGCAGCCAGGGGGTAGTTCAGGTCTCAGCATCAACTGAAGGGACCAAGATACTTGGCTCCAGAGCTTGGATTTGGCCTCCTGTAAAGACAGGAGAGAGCAAGAGGGACCAGGTCCAAGGCTGAACCTGGACATCTCTGGACTCAGCGTGTCCACAGTTCATGTCTGAACCAAACATTCACCTCCACGACAGGACTGCAGAAGGACTAACACTTACAAACATGCAGGACCTGGTATTAATCCCAATGACTTTTATCCCTCCATTTCAGAGCAACTTTGTCTGTGACTCGATCCCCACGATAGTTCTGGAAGCCTTTCTTCTGGCGATCCCAAAGCATTCTTTTCCTCTTAGGAAGATGTTCGTATTTCTTTGGGGTGTGGTATATAACTTGGACAGGAATTCTGGCTGAGGGCTAGGGCTAACTAAGAAGAGTGGGAATGACACTGTGCAAGAGATGAACCTTCTTCATTTCTCTCAGTCATTACTGTGAATACCTTAGGCACTTCATTTTGAAACAACATAATCCAGAAGACATGTTAAAAGGCTGAAGTATACATTGCAAAGTACTGATCCTTACAGTACTGGAGTTAGCTAAGTTCAGTGCAAGAAACTGGCTTTAAACCAGTAAATAAACAATGCCTCTTGCTTCAGATAGCTGGAGGGGGTGGCCAAATCACAGCACAAAAGCAGTAAAAATCAAGTCCAGTTTTTCTTATTTTGTTAATATAATAAACATAGCTTCATCCTCTGGAGTGAATGCTTCACAACAGCGACTGCTTAAAGAATTTGTTAAACACACCTCTTCCCCTTTGCATACCACTGGAGTTTCTCTGAGTGCCAGTCACAGTAGCAGTAGGTGCCAACTACTGTCCTCTTCCTCATAAATGGCTCCTTCCAACAGCTCTGGCTATATATAACTACTGCAGTGTTTGAGGAATCTAGGGAATGAAAAATCCCCAGCAGATTGATTTGTACAGGTCTGTAGTAGAAGCTTGAGATCTAATTAATGTTAATTCAGGAATATCTGTTTTGCTGGGCTCTGTACATACATTACATCTACAACCCACCCAGACCATGGCTCCTGGGTGTCTCTTCGTGTGAACCTCCCCCAGGTCCCAGCCCCTTCACAGCTCCACTGCTTCACCACACCCTCAGTTGGTGCCAGGACACTTGCTGATCAGAAACTCCTGTCCGAACAAACCTCAGATGGCATCACTTTGCTCTTAGGGAACATTTACTTGGGATGTGGTTATATAATGCAGCTATAAACATCACAAGCTGAACTCATCAGGGAACTGATCCAGGTTTCTAATCAGGATATTTTTTACCCAACTAAGTTCCCTGATCTTACTGTGTCTTTTGTCACCGTGGGGGCTAAGGAAGTGAGGAGGGGCTCTAGCACTGCAGCCTGCTCAAATCCCAGAAGCACTACTACAGATGTGTGCTTGCAACAGCCGTCAAACAGCAGCACGGAACCAACTGATCTGTAGCAGAAAATCTTCAGTTAGCCATTGAAAATCAGACTTTTTTTTTCAACCACTCTCTTATTGCAGTTTCTCATGCCACCACCAGACATCTGGAAATCTATCTGGACATCCTGGTATACGAAAGAACAATTTCCACCTTCTTTATTTTAACTCTGTGCTTTGTGGTATAGAGAGCTCATCTGTTGAGACTGCAGACGTAGCAGACACACCAGCAGCTGTCAGGCTGCAGACCATCTAGCAGAACGTTACAGTTCTGAAATGTTTCTGCCTTTCTAATCTCAGTCGTATTTCCCACTCACTGAGTGGAGTGGGGATACATATCTCCGCTCGTGGTTCCCTGTAACACACTTTATTGTCTTTTCCTTCAAAGATGCAGTAAGTAAATTACCTTCTTAAACATCCAGGTGAAGCCAACCATTCCAGCAACAAGATGCAAGGTGAGAGACTTGTACCTGCAGAACCCATCCTACATCATCCCCACCAGAGCTGCATAAACTGCGCTCCAATCTTTCTTCATTGTCTTAACACTACCAAGCATGGCTGGTGTCACACAATGGAGCCAGCACGTGATTGAGAGGTACCACGTAACCAGCTTCCACAGATCTGGGGGTTTAATTCCTAAATGCATGGCAGTGTCCTTGTGCCCTAGTGCAGCAGCCCGCAGCGAGGGTTTTGCTGGTTGCTCCCCACACTTCGGAGGCAGGCGTGTGGCAGCGGGCTGAGCGCCAAAGGGAATGCGTAGGAAAAAGTTACAAACATTTAAAACATTGGTGGTCATTTACTTCTGGTTTTCAGTATATAACAACTAGATATACTCCTGCTGTTAGTACAGTCTTAGTAACGAATAACTGGGACTGTTCTGGGTTGGTATGATACTGTTCTACATCTCCACTGCTTGATGCTCGTGCACACACACTCTGCTGCAGCCTTTCTGTTTGTGATCCCCCCAGCTAAGAGGTGTTACAGCCAGCACCGGCAGCGGCCAGGAGGGAAGGAGCTACAGCGTTTCATTTATCAGTGGCACTAAGCGAGCTAATAATCAGAATTTGCTATGGTCAGCTTCTCTCCAGAACACTTTATGGAAGGCATATTATTAGAAGTCTGTCCTTTTTAAAAGACTCGCATCCATACAGAAGGCAGATGTGCATCTGTGGTTTACCCACAACTAAAACTGAACAACCTGGAATGCAGCAGATGAACTCAGCTTCTAAAGAAGCGAGGGAAACCCTCCTGCTCCGCGGAGGTCACACTCCAGACTAGTCAAACAGAGCATCTGTTGTCTACGATCCGACAGCGGCCCAGGTTGGGAGTGAAAGAGCTGCTAACCCGTGGGCAGATGTGTGGGTAAAGGCTACGTGCAGGATGGTCCCCAGGCTGTGCTACGCTTGCCCCTTGGACAGAAGAATAAACCCTCACGCTCACCAGAGCTGCCGGCTCGCCGTCAGCAGACATTTGGACAGCCTGAGACCCCGGGGCTTGTTTTATGGACTGCCGGCCTTGTATCAGCCAACCTGAGCCTTTGTCTCGGTGCAGCCATGCCAAAAAGCCACTCGGGCCAGGGACAGATGTCCTTTGTCGCAGAGCAGATGCGGCCCTGCTTTGTGCCCTCTCTCCCCCGGCGTGCTGGCAGGGGCCGTGCTGGCGGCGGAGGGCGGTGGCTGACATCTGCCGCGCAGCCGGACAGCTGCCCTGGCCCGGCTGAGGCCCACGGTCTGGCTGCGGCCCACGGCCTGGCTGCGGCCCACGGCCTGGCTGAGGCCCCCGGCCCGGCTGAGGCCCACAGTCCGGCTGCGGCCCACGGCCCAGCTGCGGCCCACGGCCCGGCTGAGGCCCCCGGCCCAGCTGAGGCCCACGGTCAGGCTGCGGCCCATGGCCTGGCTGCGGCCTCTGGCCGCGCGAGCTGGCCCAGCTGCGGGGCACAGTGGTGACACCGGCGCTGAGGAGGCAGAGCAGCGGGACCTGGGGGAGCGCTGGAGTCACTGCGGCAGAGCCAGCAAGTCCCGGCCGCTCTCCTGCCTCCTGCTCTGCCAGGCTTGCTGGGGACACTGGCAACGGGCCTTGGAATGGCCTCGGCTCTCCCAAACTAGAACAAAACACCTGAATTTGCGTCCTTAGGCTGAATGTTTCTGCTCTGATCTTTGCAAGCGGAACGTCGCTTGCATTTCACCCTTCACAAGACTCCCATGACATTTCACAGTCATTTTGGTTGGAAGAGACTTTTCAAATCATCGAGCCCAACCATTAACCCAGCACTCAGGGCACCACTGAACCATGTCCCTCAGCACCACATCTCCACAGAACATGGGGACTCCACCACTGCCCCGGGCAGCCTGGGCCAGCCCTGGACAGCCCTTGTGGGAAAGAAACAAGCCTTTTGGTGAAGAACTCGGTTCCTACAGAACTCATGGATGGATGCAGGGATAAAGACATTTAATTCTGTTTACCCATTGAGTTCTGCTTCTTCACCATCACTCAAAATTAACTCTCTGTCCCCAGCTCTTACAAATTTGCTATCCAACAGGAAGCATGGAATCACTCTGGCTGTGCCTAACCTGACCTTAAGCATATTGCAGGATGCTGAATCACCCAGATACTGTGTCTGTAGACTGTCTCCCTACCTTTTCATTTGTGCCAGCAGTAAGTAGTAGAGCAGCTGGGAAATAAGTCGACTTCAAGGAGCTCAAAAATATTTTTTTACTGTTCTCTGAATTCATTTTTAGCCAGGTCTATTCCTTGAAACACTCTACTACCTGATCATAGATCTACCTGGGGTGGGAGCAAGCATGGACAGGTGGCTGGCTGGATTTGGACTGGCTTCAGCCATGGTGGAACTGCGTCCTTCTTCAGGGAGGGGGGCCTCAACCAAGTCATGTCCTGGAAGGTTTAAAAAAGATGTGGTGAGTGATACCAGCAAAGCCTGAGGTCGAAAAAAGGGTGCATGAAGTGAGGTGGTGTACTGCCTGATGGCTGACACCCTGGTGCAGCATGGAATGCCTTTTCTTCTTATACACTCTCATGTGGTTTCCTGATAGCTGAGGATGAAGTTATCCAATCTCTAATCTCTGCCTGGTGTGGCAAGGGCTTCCTACACACGTCTTCTGGATGGTGGAGCTCTCAAGGTCATGTCTGTGAAGCTCAAATCAAGAACTATCTTAAGGCACTGAGAAGAAGAAAAGCTCCCTGTGAAACCTGGGAGAGCCGCAAGTGCCCATGGGACTGGGTGCCCAGGAAACGGCTCCCGCGCTGACCCCGCCGTGGGAAAGCCCCTCAGTGCCAAGGAAGAGAAGGCAATGTTTATAAAGTCCAACAATTGGGTGGCTCTCAGCCAACGAGAAGTGAGGTCCAAGGGTCATGTGTGCCCCGCTCTGCTGCCTGTTCTGAATGAATACCAAGGATCCTCTTCCAAAAGACAACCCTTGCTAGAGCCTCGTGCTGCAGGTGCTTTCTTGGCCTTTCAAGGATTTTATTTAAAAAATTATTTTTCTGGCCACAGCTTCCGTCTGTTTTTGCTAGAGCTGGTGGATGGTCAATTAACTAAAGTTTGGGGGAATCAGCAGTTTTTTGTTTGCAATCATTCATGCAAATCTTTCTCTGCCTTCAGTCTGAGCTGATTCGCAAAGACAAACAACTAAAATAAACATGGCTCTAACACTGCCTGGTTCAGAGTCAACTGAATATTCAGCTCTGCAAGTACTGCCTCATTTTTAGGGAACAGCATAAATCAGTCCAAATTTACTTCATGTTTGAAAGAGATCCATCACCAGATGGGCCTGCCTGGAGCCAGGGGCTGGTGCAGCGAGACCACGCTCACACTTCCTTCCCGCAGCAGCGCCGGCAATTTCAGTGGGAATACTCCCAGAGTAAAAGCTGAGTCCTGAGCAGGAGCCTCACAATTTAGTCTCTTGGGTTAAATCCATTTTCCTTGGCTTCCACACTGGGGAGAAAACACCCTTCAAATAATTCCTGGCTTATCCCTGACTTCCCTGCTCCTCACCCCACACTGGAGAGACATAAGGAGTTATAACCCAAACCGGGTCCCCAAGGCCATGGATCCCACCAGCCACCGTGTCAGCCCCATTGAGTGGGGAGCCTGGAAGGAAGAGGAGGTAAAAGGGCAGAGACAGAGCAAATCTTGCTGCTGATACCCTGATCTGAGGGGACAGGAGCTCTGTAAGCCAGCATTGCTGCTGTGGCACCCGGCTGCTCGTGCCACACCATGGGGCAGCCTGAGAAGCAGATTTAAATCCCTCTGGGTCCTCCAGTGAAGATAGAAAACTCTGTAGCTTTGCGGAGGGAAAAAGCAGAGGGTATGTTTTCCTTGCCTTCTCTGATTAGATACTGCTCTGAAGCCCGCTGAATTCATTTGAAAGACTGTTACTGAGTGAGCTGGTTGGGATCAAGACTTCAGATCAAAGATTTGAAAGGCTTTATTGCTTCTTCCACTGGCTACAAAGCACTGAGAAGGAAGCCTGGGAAAAGACACAAAAAGGCAGAGGAAACACAGAGAGACAGAAACAGCTGTACACCATTGAAACAGGATGTTACTGCGAGATGTAGTTTATAATAATTACTTGATCAACATGCTAGGCAAGGGATTTTTTTCCATTTTGAACCAGTAGATGCACAGATGGGGTCTATAATAGAACTGGCATGTGTCTGGAGTTGGGTTTTCTTTTAAGGCTGCATAATTTTACAACCACTACTGACATTGGCACGTGTTGATAGCAGAGTACGCAAACTTTGGAGAATGAACACTGTCAAACTGGCCTACTGCCCGCCAGGTGACACTGAAACCACAGCAGGCCTTGTCTGGAGCAGCAGCGGCGGCTGCGGCCGGGCTGTGTGGATCCACAGCCCTCTCCTGAGGAGGAGTAACATGGGCAGATGTCATTTCAGAGGTGTCATTCTCCCCATGTTTTCAGTCGGAGCACAGTGACAGCCACCTTGATGAGGATCAAGCAAGGGATCTGCTTTTGACACCGAGTTAGAAATGAGCTCTGCCAGCTCCTGTGCCGGTGCTCTTTGCACTTCTGATACGGATTCCACAGGAAAGACCATCCGTACACACTGTCCATCCAGGCCATGTGGACAAACCACATCCAAGAGTGCTCCTGAGTGCTCCTCGCCGACAGATCTACCTGAACATCCTTTCTGTCACAAATTTACCATTTCCAGCCACAGTCTCCTCAAACCATCACCAGACGTGGTCTGACAGTTAGAATGGTCTTTCCCAAGAGGTGGTTCGCCTTCCTCATTCATCTGTATCAGTGAGAAGTGAAGAAAACGAATCAAGTGACATGATCAGTAAGAAAAAGCTTCAGAAAAAGCAACGTACATCAAGAAATGTGTATTCTGCCTCTCTCCAAGGACGGTGAAGCAAGTGTGTTTTGTCCTGGGATTTCCACAAGGAAGCAATCAACTCTTGGAGATTAGCAATTAAATATGAGTCAAGATTTGAAAATATGGATGTGTTAGAAAAGATCAGCAGCAGGAAAACTTGCACGAACACACTCTCAAAATGCCTCTAGTGCTATCAGCTCAGCTGAATGCCACCAGTCCACACAAAGTGCAGGGGGTCCCCACAGCAGCTCAGAGCCTTTGAAATACTTATGTGGAAGTTCAGCTATGGCAGGAAAGGCCTGGCCTGAAGCTGTGTATCTATCAGAGATAAAACAATACACTAAAAGAAGCTCTTCCAGCATCGGGTCACTCCTACGACTGGTCCAAACCACCCTGCAAAGCTGCTGGAGGACGTGTCCTGATCCGAGGGGCAGGAGCCTGTTGTGATATATGCCACTGCAGTCCTGTTTGTCAGGGTCTGGAAAGGAAGGCCCATGTGATGCTCCTCTGAGCAAACCACAAGCTCGGCGCTTAAGCAGTAAAACTGCAGAGTTTTATTGGCCTTTATTACTGCACGAGCCTTAAAACCTCTGACATGTGACATCTAAAGGGCTCTTGATATCTGCTTTTAAAAGCACAGCTAATGTAGACGGGAAAATAGTAGAGTAACAACGTCGTAATAATTGAAGTAACCATAATCCAACTAACTAGTAATCAGGAGCCTCTCTGCAGGGCTTCCTATTTCAGATGGGTTTCTGCTGCTCCCTTTAATTTGATTTTATCAGAAACATCAGTGAACAACAGCCCTGAGAGCTGCAGCCAGTCCAGGCAGCCACGGCACTGCACCCACCAACACGAACCTGACTGCTCCAAAATGAGCTGCAGATTCTGGGCTGTCAGGTGAACGACCCCCACCACCACCAAGAACCAAACCTGAGGAATTCCAGCTCCAAAGCTGCCCATGTTGAAGAAAGCAAGGGTGTGCCAGAGTGCCAGCAGAGCCATAGATTTTTTCCAGCATGCTCATCGTTTGGATCCTTGCCTTCTCTACTGCTGGAAGCCGAATTCCCATCTCACAAAAGCTCTGTGGAGGAAAATCCCTCAGAGATAGTCTACTTCACCATTTTTTTCTTCATTTCCTTAGCTCTGTGGAAGGCCCACCCACAGTTTTGGCTCCCTATTGCAGCTCTCTATTCAGTTTAAGTTCTTTTCTTGCTCAGTTATTTGCAGTTTCCAATTAGAGCAAAATGTCTACAGGGCTCTTATTAAATAAAATAAAAAAAAAAGAAAGAAAAATCTTCATCTCAGTGCTGAACCCAAATTTGGAAACATACAAATATTTCAAAATACACCCCATCTTTTTTGTTTGGTTGGTTTTTTCTATTGTCTGTCCCAACTACCTCTGAACTCATCACCTCTGATGGATAAACACAAGAAATACACCATCACCTACAGCAGCAACTCTCGGCTTGAGGTTTGTGAACCGTGATGGTTTGTATCCATGATGCTTTTCCTCAAGAGATGCCAGAGTGGTCCTCAGAGGGGGCCTGGAGCTGTTACAGCACAGACTGTGCTGTAACACAAGGAATATTTTTTTATAGAGAGAGCATATTTATCTTTTGACACGCTACTGTATTGCCTCACAAAACCCAGAAGCAATGCCTTTATTATTTAGCTAGTCTAACTCGAAGGATGCTCTAGTCAGTTCCTTCCAGGAAGAAAGGATGTTGAATATTTGATATATGTGATTAGTGAAGTCTGCAGTGACCTCTTCTAATATTCTGCATTGTTAAAATTCACTGAACCTCGCAGAGGAAGAACAGGGGCTTTAGGAGTTGTCATGCCTTTAAGATAGTTTCACAAAGCCATTAAGTTTCCTGAAGGAAGCAGGTAACTTAAACTGTCAAGGAACCTTAAACAAAACATGGGTAAAAGTCACCATCCAAAACAAAAGGTCATGAGAAACTGCTTAGGGGGTTGAATTCTGTGCCTGAGTGGGATTCCCTGGGTACTATGACACATTTGGTAGAAAGAGACAACAGGAGCACCTCTGGATTTACCTCTTGTCCTCAGCATTAACATTTCAAATTACTACAATAACCCCATTCTTTCTGTAGCTCAGCCCCTCAGCAAACCTGCTGCCTGCTAAAAGCAACGTAGAAATGGCCCCAAAGCACAACGAGCTCGAGAGGCAGCACTCTGAGGACGGCCGAGATGCAGGCTCTTCCTACCCACACCCTCAGAGCAGAGAGTGCTCAGAAATGGGATTTGGGCTCAGGCTCTCCTGCAGTCTGCACGGCCCAGGCAAAAAGAGATCAGTGCTGACAGGAGCAGGAGTGCCAAAGCTGGGATGGCAGTTCAGCGTTACCTGAAGCCCCGGGGTTGCCCTGTCCCGGGTGCCAGAGCTGCCTTCCCCAGCACACAGAGGTCACAGTCCCAGCTCAGCTCTTGCTGGGGCAGGGCTCGGAGCAACCCTCGCAGAGCAGCCCCGGGGATGCTCCCGCACCCAGCACTTCCTTCAGCAGGACCGGTGCCAGCTGGGAAGAGCTTTGCAGCTTCGCTGCGAGGCGCGGGGAGGGAGGATTCCAGCTGTGGTTGGCTTTCCCCTGTCCTCCCTTCCTGCCCCACAATCGCTTGGCTGTCAGAAACAGCAACAAGCCGCAGTTGTGCGGGTCCCCAAGTGCAGTTCCTGCCCATTTCAGCCCCTCCTTGTAGACCTCCTTTTCTCAGGCACGTTTAACTAGCTCCAAGCCCCTGTGCCTGCCTAAAAAGGCACTATCAATTATTAATAACTGCTAATATATAATTAATAACAATACCCTGCTTTGCACCGCTCTGGCTAATAGCTGATCAAGCTTTACACTGAAGCATGCTAGAAGATTAATTTTAATGTTATCCTATCATTTAAAGGATATTTCACCATATATTTCTAGGGTGCCTGTATATAGAGAGGGACCACCATGTACTTCTGCTCCCCAGCAGAGCCAGGAACAGCAGCCAGGTGCATCAAGCTCTGTGGTCAGGTCTCACTGAGCCAGCCACACGCCAGGGAGCACCTCGCTAAGGCAGATGCAGCTATTCCCCAGTATCAAAGTGTAAGTAAGGATCTGTTTCTACACTTGCCAGAGAGAAACAGCAAAGGCCCAGCAGAACTGGTGTGGAACAGCAGTGGTCCAGGCCTGGCTGGTAGGTCTGCATGGATTTTAACCCCCTTCTGCCCTTCTGCACCTCTCCCAGGCTAGCCAGGGAATGGTTTTGGCAGCACTGTTACACATGGCCTGTCTGTATCAGTCCACTTTTGTTCACTATTAGGTTTTTCTTGGAAAGGAAGAGCTTTTTAGAGCATCACAGGAAAGTCATCTGGGGCCTTTTACAGAGCAGGCTGTTGCCAAATTCCAACTCCTGCACAACGATAGATGTACAACAGTTTGTTTTGAAGTCAACTCTTGAATTTCCAAAGCTGAAAAAGCACTTCCCTCTCCTGCTGGGAGTAAGGCTACATATTGCTGATCACAGTGACTTCTCACAGTGATCACTTCCAGAGGCAATAAAATAAACTGCATTTCAGCATTTGCTGACCATAAGGCTTTCGCAGTTTCAGCCACAAGCAAGCAACGTATTTGCTTTTCTGTCACAGACGTGTGAATTTCAGTTGTAAACTCTTAAGAAACACTTATTCATTTACCTTTTCCTGTTGTGTTTCTCAAAAGAGCAGCAGACTTACTTCTGCACTTCTTATCCAAGGGGCTTTAAACCTCTCAACACACTTGTCACCTTTGAAGCCTCATTCACCCGTAAAAGCTCTTCCTAGACATCAAGCATGGATCAGAATCCTGAGACAGACACTGTAAATTTTTGGAGATCCATTTCCACTACCGTGAGATATGGCAAACCCCACTCTGTGCTAGAACCAATCTTGTGAAGCTTCCTTCCCGTCAGCCCGAGCAGCCTGCAATAGCTCAGAGACACCTCAACAGTGCTGGATTTCAAATTTCTACACTGCAAAACTCTAAGGAAAATCTTGCCTCCTTCCCACCTCATTTTTCTCCTTGGAGTAAGTTGTCTAGCTCACGGCTGCCTTTTGATGCACTGTGCTGAAGGGAAGAAGTGTCAAAAGTTGGGCAGAATGGATCAGTGCATGTGCCGTGCTTTCCTTGGAGTTTCTCTCACAAAACATGCACGTTATTCTGCACTCGCACAACAGCAGTCCCTGACTTCTACTGCCAGTGACAGCGATTTGACCTCCGAGCTCCTGTGGTCTAATCACGGCCCTGCACTCACCCTGCACCTTGCAAACCCAGGCCCCACGCCTGGCAGGAGCTCGTTCCCAGCAATGGCATCGGGCTGTGAGGCAAAAGATGCTCCAGGAGTCCCAGCTGCACCAGCCCAGCCCTGGAGATCACAGCGGGTGGAACGTCACCGCTTCTCCCCGCGCCTCGCTGTAAAGCCGTCCTCTGCTCTGCAACATGTGGTGCTTGCAAACCGCTTTTGCCAGGGGTTAAATACTTTTAGTTCACCACACTGCAAAGACTTCTCTGTGCAACAGTGCCAGAAATGTCTAGGAATCCTGCTTGGCTTCATCTGTATCTCTCTGGATGTCACGCGTACTAGATCTTCGTCCATTAAGGACCGCTGCAGAATTTACCACCAGCCATAATGCTTTCCAGGAGAAGCACTGCCTCAACCCTAAGAGTAAAGAGCTTCATCTTTACTTCAGCACTTCTGTCAGGCTAGGATCAAACCCAGACTCTCGTTCAATTTTTCTTCTAGTGGATCATCTACACTACAGCTTAGCCTCTGACAAACAGGATTAAGTAAACTCTCTATTTTTGCTGAAGGCCCCGAAGCCACATATAAACACTGTAATTTCCCACATAATGGCAGCTCTTTCAAGGCACAGCGTAAGTAGCAATAACAACCCTGCCTTTTTGGAGAAGTTCTCGTTTCCGGAGGCAGGAACCGGAGGCTGAACCAGAGTCCTTCTGCGCAACACCAGGGTCAACACGGGGCCTTCCCACCTGGAAAACCGGGTGAGATTACACAGAACAGCAACAGCTTCCCACCCGACCCCTCCTGCAAGCGAGGTTTGCTGAATGGCCTCGGAGCTTTCAGCAGGGGGGTCAGGGCAGGGCTCAGCCTGGGCACCTCCTGAGAGCAGCTCTGCAGTCCTGCAGAGGTTACGGGTGTGCAGAGGTCATGAGATGAGATCACACAGGAGGGAAGTCTTCACTCGCTAAGGTATTTTAACAGCAACAGAATATTCCTAAGAGCCTAGTATATTTTATTAGTTTAGCTGGTGGAAAAAACCAAAAACAAACCAAAAAACCCCAAATTACCTTCCATTAAGTCTTTAAGGAAGGCGTTTCTGAAGTAAAATGGTTTGGTTTTAATTTAACAAACATAAAGATTTTCTGCTGTAAAGACTTTTGAATGAAACATTTTCATTTTAAGTGAAAAATCCCTTTTTGACCAAAATTAAAATCCCCACAGAGAGAGAAGGGGAAAAGAAGATTTTTAGTAACTTCTGCCAATACTCGGGAGAAGCTTTGCCTCCCTGGTGCAGCCAGGGCAGGCTGGAAGACAGCGTGCACTGGATGTTTTAAAAAGCACACATTCAAATTTCCCTGCCTTTGCTTCCCTTAGTGCTGAGCTTGCAGAAAGACGAGGCCAAGGGGAGGAAAGACTCCTCTGAAGCCTGCCCGTGCTCCTCGTGGGCTGCCTCAGCCTGCATCTCCACACTCAGGCCCTCAGAGGCTCCAGATAAATTCCCAGGCACGGCACTGTGGTGTTTTTTCCTCCATGCTGAAGTCGGGACAATTTGTATAAGTAATTTTTTTCTCTGTCCCCCACTGTTCCTGCAAAGAGCTGCAAACAGAACCTGTTTATCCAAGCACTGGGTTGGAAGAACGAACACAGACCTAGAGAAAAGGGGGCAAGGAAAAGGGCAGTGCTTTTTTTCGCTTCTGTGAAAGTCTGGGTGAACTCTGAAATATAGAAAGTACTTGTTTATAATAATTACTTTAGTACGTGAGGTTTTACCCTAAGAAACTTTAAAGAAATGAAGAGCTTTCTACATAATACGGATAATGTGCCTCTGAATAATGGAAATTCCCTCTGGAAAGCAGGGAATATTTCCGTGAGCCACACTGAAATGAGCATAATAAGAGTTAAATTGCTCCTGCTCCAACAGCAGATTTTCTCTTAGAATACCTGCAAGGAAAGCAGCATCCCCCGGGTATCGTTTGGTGCTCTGGAGCCAAACTCCTCGCGTACGGACACGTAAATCTAGGTAGGGGCCTTGCTCACCGGGCACCAGTTGCCTGGCCCCCTTTCCAGCTCTCTCCTCCTTTCTCCAGCACTGCAGGCACAGCCCAACATCTGCAGGCGGGCGCTGGCTCTCCCTGGACGTGTTCCAGAGATGTAGCAGGATAACCACATTCTGAGCTTAATTCTCCTACTTCAGGCTAATGAAAGTCTGATGTTGCAGAGGGCTATGCACCAGCAGAGGCCAGCAATATCCCAACAGGGGGAGCTTAAATTACCAGGTACGATGGCATTCAGCTGCCTTTTACAACAATAATGAAAAAAAAGCAAAAAGCCATTTGAATCTGCCTCAAGAAAGGCAAGGTTATTACTCATATCCCAAGGAGATATGGGGGGTGTGATGAACTGAAAATGCTATTAGGGAAGAACAGATTCCTGTTATGATAGGCCAAGTGAGTGCTGGTTTCACTGGTACACTGTTAATTACACATTCGCTCTTTCAGATAATGAAAAACCCCTCATGTAGTGTCTACAAAAGGCGCTGGAACGTTTGCATATAATGAAATCAGCAACGACAAATGTCAGCAGCACCATCCACAGATGCCATGAATAATGCATGACACGCAGTTGTGGAGCTAAAAGCAGGGAAATAATCAAACCCGTTGATCTTCCCCTCCCTCCCTAGGCAGATAAAGTCTATTTTCTGAGCACTTTCAAACCCAACTGGTTTCAAGTGTTCTGCTTCAGACAGAGGGAACGGACGACCAGTGATGGTGGCTCTCTCTTGGAGAGCATCCATTCAGGTCTGCTCAGTCAAGTGTTATCTGTCAGTCTGTACCTGCCCAGGGCACTACCTGCAATGGGTTTTGGCCACCCCAGCAGGCCAGGGATCACCTGGCTGCCCCCCTCCAGGAGCAGTGTCTTCATAAAAATGCTGGGGCTGAGGAGAGGGACCGTGGAGAGGCACCACTCCCTGCTGCATTTACTTTGGTTTCAAAGAATTTTCCATGTCAGCTGGAAGCCTCCTGAAAGGCTGCTCTAGAGCAGTAACTGAGGATGGAGAAGCAACCCCCATGTTCTGCTGGTATTTATCCATCCTGTGTCCCCAAACAATACCGGCTGGGTTACTGGGCTGCACTTGCTGACAGCCTGGCCAGGCAGATGGTACCCAAAAACTGCCAGATCAGAAGTTATCGTTTCCCCACTGGCTGCAGGAAGCACTGCGAGTGCCCAAGCTGAGGCTTTGCTTTGATAATCATTTGATTAAATAAGCAGATGTCCACTGACTTCAGGAAGCATCAGCACATGCTCCTGCAGAGGAGTCAGCACAACCAGCTGCCCCGGGGCAGGAACAAAAACCCCTCACGGGGAAGGGGGATACTGGGGCAGGCTGGGGGAGAGTGGCATTGCTGGTCTGCAAGGATGTCTAGGAATAGAAACTCTGCCATGACTACTATTTAAACTGGAATTTGAATAAAATCTGACTGGAATGAGGCAGTGCTCATCTAACCCTCCACTGATAACACTGCACACTGCCACATAAACCAGGAAGGTGCCCCCTGCTCCACAGCCATCCCCAGACCAGACCAGCAGGGAGAGACCAGTGAGTTCACAGGCAAACAGGTACACCCCAGGGGAAGCTGGAAACTTTCTCTTCAGCATCACCTTACACTGCTGCTTATCTCCATCACCTATGTTCTCTAATGCATGTGGAGGCATGTATGTGCTATGCAGCTTTAATTACTACTGGCTGATGCTGCTCAGCACCACCAGTCTCCTTTCCTATGCAGAAATCCACGTTAAGAGTCCCAACGGGATTTTTAATCATGTCTCCACTGCATTACACACTCTGATAGACGACTTAATCATTTGAGCCTGTGATTAAACACCATAAGAACCTGGTCTTGTTTCCTCCATGGAAAAGATGACTGGAAATGCAGTTAACATTTTAAAACAATTTAATTTCTTTGTAGCTCTGGGTGTCACATTGATACCGATCTAGTAAACACCGTTTGCTGCACAGAGCTGTGTCATTTTGTCCCACTTGAACACCTCTGTCCACAGAATTAACATGATGGGTTTAATAGGAGACACATCATAAAGGGAGCAGCATTTTAAAATTTAATTTTAAACAAGGAAAGTAGGAAAGGCCAGGAAAGAGGGCAGATTTTATCCCATCACGTGAAACTGGAGTACTGGGTCTGGAAAGCCAAACCACTTTACCCAGCACAGAGAAACAGCAAGACGAGGTCACGGGCAGCATGAGACAGGAGGCTCCAGGAAGGTTGCTTACTTCCCAAACATCATCACAGGCCACAGAACAAGAGCCTTTCTAGATTAAAATGCAACATTCTTATGCATGCATGTACAAACACAATGGAGCACGGAGAGACTGTCTGCTCAACGGGCACTGCCACACGAGTTATGTCCGCGTGCATGGGCAAAGCTAACGGAACGTGGAGACAACCTGCTTTGTTGGGACCAGCAGCAGTAGCTGCAGAAGAAACGGATTTTTAAGAGACTGTTAATAAGAGAGCAACAGAGCCTCGAGGTTTCTTCATCTGTCCCCCAGAACCAGCTGTTCTGCCACAGCTCCTCCCAGCAGGGCTGACTGCAGCGGTTTTGCTGGTGGTGCTTTGCTTCCCTGGATCTCAGCTCCATTTCAGATCACACACACAGAAACTTCTTTCTCTTGCCCCTTGGCTCTAAAGGTTTTTCCCTTCTCTTACGATACTGCAGAGAAAAACATCAGAATTTGGCAACATATTCAGGGAGATGCCTGAAGAAGCCAATGTGAGGGGCTGAATTAATAAAATGGCTTCTGCAACAAGAGGCATTAGAAACCCAGGGGTTGCTCTCTTACGCGTTTCAGCAGAAGCCTGTTTCAAATTCCCCAAGCAAACGGCTACAGTCATCAGATCCTAGCTGAGCATTAAGAATCATCACAAGCTATCTAATAAGGATTTATGCTGCACTGAGTGGAACGTACCAAATCCCAGGCACATGGAGGCCATGCTCGCAGGAGAGGGCTGCGAGTCCTTCCAGGCACATAAAACCCAGAGATTAATGCAAGTGCTAGCGTACACAGCAGGAAAATTCATCCCGCTTTCCCCATTCTGCCATTAGTATCAGTGCCTAGATTGTCTAAACCAGCAACAAATTACAGAGCGGGAGAGTTATAACTCTCTGAGAGTCTCTGTGCCAGAAGCATTACTGCAAATCATGTTGCCAAAATAAAGCAAACAGCTAGAAAAAGTTAGATTTTCTTTCTTTTGCCAGACCTCCTCCACCACCACCAAACGCGACGATGTACCTGTGTGTATAAT
>WUAM01000162.1:5923388-5934446 GCA_024336885.1 Actenoides hombroni | reverse complement strand
CCGTGATCCCTGGAGGGGTTTCCAAGCCCCCTGTGGAGATGTGGTGCTGAGGGACAGGGGTTAGCAGTTGACTTGGCAGTGTTATTTTAACAGTCAGACTTGATGATCTTCAAGGTCTCTTCCAACCAAAACACTTCTATGATACTGTAAGTGACCTGTGGACATTAGCTTAGCTAAAACCTTTTGAGTTTAAATAAAAAAAAAAAAGAGCAAACAGTACATTAGCACACAGAGTTTAAACAGACAGGAATTTAACATTTAAACAGCCTCTGAGGCTGCTAAGTACATACTTTCAACATGTACTTTGGCTTTACTAAGACCAGCTAATGCTCCCACTCATCACATGACCGCTGTGCCAACACTGCAAAATGAGATGTGTGAGTGCTGTCAGAAACGGGATCACTTCCTCTGCCGGCGGGAGGGGGGAACCCAGACACTGCAAGCAGAGCTGCAGACAAAAGTCAGCATGAAAAAGCAACACTGTACACCTAACACAGCCAGTTAAGACACAGTGAGTGAAGAATACATTCCTGGTTTGGATCCAAGTGGCTGCCATGTGCCCCAGCACCCCTTCACACGCAGACACTGACACTGTCAGCTTCTTTAACCAGGTATTTTTGCCTCTATCCCATTAGCATTCCATACATCTTCCAGCACAGCCCATGTAGTCCTTATATAGAGCAAGAGTTGTAAAGAGAGGGTACAAAGTGATCCCTTGAAACAAAGGCACCTTTACAGAGCCAAGCTCCCAACAGGAATATATTTAAATGCTTTTTTTGTCTTTCCTTAATGAGTAGGAGTATGTACCTTAAAATGGGGGGTGGGTGGGGGGCTGTTTTTTAAAAGCCAAGAGATTTGGAGGATTTGCCCCCCAGAGGAATCACTGACACTTACCAGCTCTAGGAGCAGAGCGGGCGGGCACAGGGCTCTCACCTTGGAAAGGCTTCTCACCTGCCAGGAAACAGAAAGCAAAGCTGAGCGAGGCAGCACCAAGTGCTGGGGGAAATTCAGAGGAGCATCAGTGGATTAGCATTTGCAGCACACCCTCAAAGCCCCATCTTCCACAGCACCCTGCTGCTAGGGAAGCAGATCTGAGCTGGGGCCTAGGCAGTGAGAGGTTTCAGTCTCTTCCACCAGTAGGAGACCAACTGCATTGAAATTTGGCTTTCACCATAAGTCTAATTAAGAAAAAGTGACCAGAATCATTTCCAAATTTAGTTTTGATCTTTTGTTTCCTGAATCTAACTTCAGAGGGCCATCTTTCAGCGCAGTCTGTGTCACCAACTAAAAAACAATCCAGCCAAACGAAAAAATTCCCCAGAAAGGGGAAATGCAGCAGAACAGGAAATCTTCAAGAAGCAAATGGAAATCACATTAAGGGAAAATCATTTTAACTTAATGAAGAAAACACACAAAGAATTTTCTGTAAAGACAGCAAGGACATCTAGGTCACAAAGGAAAACAATGACTTTCAATAACAAAACCAGAGAGCTGCATTCTTGAAGGACTCAATTCCCCTTTCACCTGCATTCCCACTGACAATTTCTGATTTCTCATATTTATCTGTGTAGTTTTCTGACGTTTGAAAATCCGGAATTAACCTTACAGGGGAGAACCTGAAAAACCTAACCAGGCAGATAAAAACCAGATTTAATAAAAAATGAAACAGAATGACAGAATGGTCAACATTGAATGGAATCTCTGGGAGCCATTTGGTCCACCCCACAAACAGACAAACCTATTTTCATTTTTGCAGCCAAAAATAAAAACAAAAAAACTGCAACCAAATAAATGTATTGGAGTTAAAAAATAATGAAAAGTGAACATATCTTCAGAATCTAAGCCCTAACACCAAGGCTGATATAGTAATAATACTCAAGACAGCATTTCATGCCAACACCATTACAAGTACCTCTCCAGCTGCAGTTCTGTTAGTGTGATCTTTAAAGAACTAATGCAGGGGCTCTCACATTGCACAGTTAGCATGCTGGGGATACCAAAGTGTTTTGTGTTTACCCCCACTTGTCAATGGGGAAGCAAGCAGGAAGGGGCTGATGATGTTTTCAGGAGCAGTTGTCAGTGACTTCATAGCTAGGTAATAAATCACCTTTTCCTGGGTAATAAGCAGCCTGCTAAAACTCAGTGTGTGGGTTTGCTGTAGGATACATCGCAGGTCAGCAGCAGAACAAGGAGTAGGGAGACAGTTCTGGGTTTGCAATCCTTCTTCTAGACTTATTGTCTTGGTTTTTTGCAGAAGTCTAATTTATTTGGCATGGTTTAGTCACCTGTCTACTCACACACCTGAGCAGCACCCTGGTCAGCCTCCTCCCAGGAGAAGCTGCTTACCCCTTCTTCGGGTTATCACCCTTCTTCTCCTGTACCTTTTGAAGCCTTCGACAAAGACTAAGAATATTTAACAGATCGAATGTCTGCCTTTGAAGAGGTGCTAGCAGAGAGGGGGAGAGCCATCTGTCCCAGTGGCAGAGGATGTCTGTCAGCCCCTCACGCCGACGCTCCCTGCCAGACACCTGCCCGCTCTCCTGCCAGCCCCGCCAGCGCCTTTCCTTCCCTCAGCCCGCTCGAGAGGTCGTTTTGCCAGCGTGGACAGAGGTGGGTGTTCCCCCACGACCAGGCTGCCGTGGCCTGCAGGAGCAGCTCTCTGCAGGCTGATTTATTTAACCTCCATCACGAGCAGCTAGCCAGCTCCCAGTGCCCTGCCCAGCGGCTCAGAGGAGCGGGTCTCAGGGGGCGGTTAAGGCCACGCGGCACGGTCCCATCCTAGTCACTCTGATGTGCTTCCTAATCCTGGGAAATGCTCCGTTCAGAAGGAAGGAGGAAGGCTTCACTTTTTAAATACCAAGAAGATGGAGCAGATCCAACCATTCCGAGCAGACAGTGCTACAAAGTATGGTCTTCTGTGCAATTCCGAACGTCTAATGCCAGTGCCTTGTTTGGCAGCACGATGGACTGACTACAACCATGGCAACGCAAGGGCTGTGTAAACAAATCACTTGCCCGATACTGAAAGAGCCCCAGAGCATCAGCCCCAGACAGGCCGGGCCTTTGACTGAGGCTCAACAGAAAACCTGAAACCAGAAAACTGAAGCGGGAAATTTTCCAGAAAATGAAAGGGAACGTGGCCAAGGTGGATGAGCAGCAATCTATATTAAAAATCTGAAATATGCCAACAGGCACAAGCTGATTAGAAATTTTGAGAAGACTGAGCCCCTGGCCATGCTGGCAGCTAAAGGCAGCTCTGATGCCAGCTGCAGAGCCATGCAGCGGGACGCTCCCTGTCAGAGAGGAAACCCTGTCACAGCTGGAAAGCCATCAGCATTCTTCCTGGGCGAGTGGCCTGAGGGATGACATTTCTCAGCCTGTTAATTTAGGCTTCTAATACCTTTTATCATGAGTATTTAAGGCTATTAGTTATGAGAGATTGATATCGCTATGGGAGAGATGAGAGCACAAAGACTCCTGTCAGACCTGTCTACAATCAAATCCTTCAGTTACTATTTTATTATCTTTCCATTACTTACTCTCACTCCCAGAACAACACACTTTGCTGTGTTGAGGTAATTTACCAGCAGCCCGTGCTGCCCAATACAGCACGGTAATGCTGGGCTGTTGGGCTTTGATGTTTGAATGGTCCACTGCAGTTCTCTGCAATTTTTTTTGTCTGGGTAGAGAGAGAGACAGTTTCTACCTTCTCCACTTCTTCAACCTGCTGCTCTTTCAGGCCTGCAAGTGGAATTTATTTAAAAGGAAAAATAATGCATATAAAAATTACACGTGTGCTTAGAAACAGATTCCTGGGACCACAATGGAAAACACCTGAGAAGGCCTGCACAGACCTCAGCTCTGCTTTTCCAGATTCTTCCCCACACCACGCTTAGGATACCTCAAAGACATTTAACTCTCCATCCCAAGCTCTTAAAATTCCTCAAAACTCAGCAACAACCCAGGAAGCACAAAGACACCTGCTCACAAATTCCAACACTCGTCTCTACTGCTGTCACACCGCTTCTTCAACGCGCGGTCACTGCAAAGGGAGAAAGGTAAGTGTAGAAGAATTCTACAGTCCCTGTCCTGTGGAAGTCAACCACAGCAGGTTGAACAGGGCCCTAGATCTCCATCCGGATTACTGATCAGCACTCAGCAAAAGGAAGCACCGTCCTTTCGGATCGTGCCTGTAAATAATGCATTACTAAGTGAAGACTGTTTCCAAAGACGTGCACTGCGTCCCCACGTCAGACGTAATAAACAGCACTACTCGTTCTTCAAACACTCTGTAAGGAAAACACAGCTATTGTCATCACACACTTGCAAAGGTAATTCAAAGTCCTGCCAAAACAAAGTATTGTAGAAAACAATGGAATTAGTTGATACTCTATTCCAGACTTCCACTGGCAGAAGTATTCCTGCTAACTCCTAATTTCACGTGAATCATACAGCTGGTATTTCAAAACCAGAAGGATGCAAAAGGGGAGTCAATCCTCAGCTTCCTGGGTGGATTAACACTTCCTTGCACCAGAGAAATAAAGCCTACATTGCTCAGAGAATAAAAGAGAACTCAAGTTTAAGAACTCAAAGGAGGGGAAGTGCTGGATGTACAGAAAGTGTGAAAGCTAAAGCAGTGACCAGAGCAGAACCAAGGGCCGACAGGGAAAACGTGGCATTTACACAGGGGGCTGCATGACGAGAGCCAGCTCTGAAAGGCAAGCTGCACCACTTGGAATGACCCTTTGCAGTCATTCATCCCCTCTTCCCTAAACATTTGTGATCTTCCAAGAGGAAAACAAAACATTAAAACAGAAAAAGTCCAAGATCTCGATTCTAAGCTACAGGACTGAACTATTTTAGTGCTATGAAGCAGAGCAAAACCACAGAGGCTAGCTGCTGTAATGCCTTTGTGAGCCCACCATAAGCAGAGGCATTCCGAGGTGTACCACGTCAATTCAGACTAGGAAACTGTTCTTTGGAACCGTTTCTGCTCATTGACATCAGAATTCAAGCTGGACTTTTCATGCATTTAAAGGACACGTCTTTCACAAAGACAGCACAGAACAACTGTCCTTTGTTAGGGGATTAAATGCTTCGCAGAACAGTGGAGCTAGCTGGGTTCTCTAGCTATGTGAAGGACTCCTGTAAAAGACATGTAAGCGTAGCTGCCAATTTCCAGCACGTTTAACGGCTGCAGAGGCAGCGTGCAGAACTCTGACCCTGCTGTGGGCAGTGCCAATCCTGGGCAGAGCTTGTGCTGCAAGCTCCTCGCAGGCACCAGTCTGGTTTGGGGTTTTTCTAAGGAGAAAAGAAAGAATACTGTGTTACGGGGAGGGCTGGTTTAATCTTCTGAGGTTAAGGAGCAAAAGTCCAAAGGAACCTGGAATTGTAATACGGGTGATTTAACCTTACATCCCTCAGATAGAAATAACATGTATTTAAGTCAGTTGGAAGTTCCAACCCGTTAAGACCAAAGGGTTTTGAGTGCTCTTGACCAAGTTTTAGGCTCCAGAAAGATTTCACGTGCATGATAACACTGGTGATTCTAATGAATTGGGCAAAGACTATCAACAAACCAGCACGGGTAGGAATCGCTGCCATCCTTCCAGGTAGCTGCTGAACACTGGCTACAGGCAGCCGATATTCACAGGTGCCACCCAGATTTTCCTTTAATTATATGAACTACTGGATAAAACTCCTCAGCTGAAGAGGTAAGAGTGCCCTCTCCCTGCGGGTGCTGGCTGACTACCGCTGCCCGACCTTCCCCAGCGTTCTGGCCACACACTTCACAATGGGAGGCAGTAATCACCATTTATCCACAGTCATTAAAAAGAACTATACTCCAAACCTATTTGGTGCCCCTCCTTAAAGTTTTAGAAGATGACGCTGTACTTTTTTTCCTGAAATGAGACAATAAAACTGCTACACACAGTCAGCAGACTGCACAAGCCATCCTGGTACATGGGTGCATTAACACATGGATTAAAAGCACCAGTTTAGTGTATTCTCAGTTTTCTCTTCTGATAGGAGAAAAATGGCTGTGAGAACATTATTCTGAATTGTAATATTACACTAATTTAACTTGAAATTTAGAAAATGAGTGTTTGAAAGAGGTTAAGGAAGACTTAAGTGACATTATCCAACAACGTCACAGGGTTCAGTTGTTCAGCTGTTTTATCCTTTAAAACACACACACACCTAATGACATAGTCATAAAAAAAAAATTAAACTTTTAAACTGCCTTCTTTATAAACTCCAAATAGATTTTACTAAATAAATTCTACTGCCTAATACTGAAAAGAATGAAGACTTCAAAGTCATCCACTCCAGCTACCCTTGTAGCCAATAAATTCTGTGGAAAGCATCATTTTAAACTCTGAGGCAGAGTAACCCTGAAAAATCCTTCCGAGAAAGTCCAAGTGGGCCTGAGGTTGTTCATCTGCTGCCCTCTCCTGGGGAAAACCACAGCACAGACAAACAGCACCCTAAGGAAACCAACTGCTCTCTGCCAACCCTGACCCACACTGCTCACAGCCCAGCCTGGGGCCAGCGGGGCTGGTGCAGAAATATCTGTGGTGACGATGCAGTGATGGAAAGTGCTCGACCTTCTGCTTCTCCAGCTCCTTGAGAACAGACGAGCTCTGCCAAGACGCCACGTGAACACGGCAGCCATGTGCCTACCCGCCCTGCAAACTGGGAATCACTGCATGGTGCTTTGATGACAAGGCTTGTTAACTGACCACTTGATTTCAATAAAGAAAGAAGACTGTGTGGAAGGGACGCCAGCAGCACTTTGGTCTCCTCCCCACCTACCAGCAAAGCTGCTAGCTCACCACAAGTCATGAGGCCTTTGACTATCCAAACCCAAACGCCTTTCCTTCTTTCTTTCTATTTCACCCATTTCAGCAAGCTACTAAATCATGTATTTCTTTCTTTCTTACCCCGTGAGCCATAACAACTTCAAACCAGGAAAGTGAGATTCAGTAGCAGTCTGAGAAAACAGGGGTAAAGGAGCTATTTGGGGAAATGTTCTCTAGGAACCTCTCGCTGGTCTTCAGTGCCCAACTTTTCTTCTGGGCTCTCTCTGAGAGAATTCAAACCTGTTGCTAGTAAAGAGCTATCTTCATTGTTCACTGCATTTTTTACAGGCCATGAAGAGGCCAAATGTCATCAGGCTTTTACATCACTGTGCCTTTTATCTATTCTAAGAGAAGAAAACACCTGAAAGATGCTTAGATCTTTCCTGCTAGCCATGGACTATTAAAGATTTTTAAATAAAAGTTATCTACAGTCTTACTGGTTCTGCTTGAAAACATTATGAACAGAAGGTACTCCCCCAGGAAATAACACCGATTCATTTAATTTGTTTTCAGAGGAAGGGGCCACCTTTAACATAACCGTGGGGAAAGGATCTCTCAGCACAAAGAGGAAGTGCTGCTGGACACAGCCAGCCTCTACCACTACTGAAAGATCAGCTGCAAAAGCGAATTGTAAAGTCAAGCACTGTTATTCCACACTCCCCAATGTTCCTGACGTTACCTGCTTGCTTATTTTGCTTATTTCATCTTACCATCATTGTATTCCACATCAACTACCTGCTGTTGCACTGGCCTAACCCAGCAACTGGAACCAAATCAGCAGTCAAACCCAGAGAGCAACAACTTGGTCGATATTAAGAGTAGCAGCCACCGAAACCTCGCTAAAAATCAATCAATCAATCACTGCAATCACCTGCAGCTCTGATTGTTTAACCAACAATTGTTCAACAGAAGAATGCCTAGACTACCTTTGGACACAAACCCTTCCAGATTTTACCTACAGACTTGAAGGTGACCACTAAGTGCAAAAGGTTTCATTGAGGGCAAAGCACTTGCAATTAGTACCGGAAACATTTTGACATCGTTCCCTCCTTGCCTAGATAAAGTGCCCTTGGTACAAAAGCAGTATTTGCAGTCAATGTGAAGGTGACCAGAAATAGAACACTGGAATGATGTCCTTTTGTGATTTAGGAGACACTGATTATGTCCCGCTGCCAAGGTCCTCCATTTATAAACCAAGAGAATATTTAGCTATTATCAGTGTCACAAAACTTGAGAGATAAAAAGCATTAACCTAGATAGAGGCACCTTTACAGTAAAATTAGGGAGCCATTAAAAAGATAATAATATTGAAATTATTGGAATATGATGGTCAGCTACTCCTAGGAATGTTCAGAATCCACACTGTAAAATGAGACAGGATTTTGCAGAACGAACATGAGCAAAAAGTGAGCATTTACCACACTTGGGAGAATTACTGCAGTTCTTACATTGTCTTGGTTTACACCAGGATGAAGATGCTTTACTGTAGCTTCTCATGGTAACACTTCCTACAGCTTATACTGAAACCCTTAACAAATTGTGCATTGACCAAATAAAGCTGCGTGCACAGAGGAGTTTATAGCTTAAAGAATAAACTTATAGAATAAAGTTTGACTTACTGGTGAAAACCCCTGTGCAGACATGGCGAGATATCCTGGTAACAGCAAGCTACGTGAAGATTTCTGACCCACTCAGTTTCAAGAGATGATGAATACATTGTACTCTGGAAGAGATGAGGTTCCCTGTGCACTTTCCAGGCACTTTGTGACATGAAGAGGCACTGGCAGGTTTATTTTACCCACTTGTGTGATTCTTAAATGATCTCCCATCAAGTCCCGCTCAGCCAGTGACAATAAACACCTTGAAAGCCACGATCCACATCACCATCCTTTGCAGGGATTTCACGAGCACCTTTTGACTCCAGTGCCATGCTGCACACCTTGCAGAAATGCTTTGTTCTCTCAGAACCCAGCTTTAAGGCAAAAGCATCTTTCACAGGATGAGCTAATTCACTGCTTTCACCTTGACTCAGCTTTGGGGGTTTTTCTCTCTCGAGCTAAGGTCTGAGTTCTGTCACTGGAAACACAACAGAAGCCAAGATGCACAGGCTGGGCCGTTTCATCCCCGCTCTTGGAACATGAAAGGGATGTCAGTGCTGCAGAACAGGGCTCCTCAGGCTGCAAATGAGATGCTGCTTCTCCAAACAGGGTGCTTGCTCCACAGCATCTGATACAAAGGTGATAAGGCATTTCTTGCAAGACGTTCTTTATTTTCTTGGTTAGCATCATCCCCTGTGCTACACAACTCCTTTTTCCTTGAGCTGTTTTAGGGCAGCCCGAATGTGACACGCTGTGGCTGTTTCCCGTGTAAGAGCCGGGTGTGTCCTGACCTGATTTCTGGCACTGCCTGTGAACTGGCAGAGCTCACACCTGTAAATCTCCACCAGAACGTTCCCACCAAGCTGGCAATCGGGGCTTCCAAACCCTCACGCACAGCAGCACACAGCTGGGATGCTGGGGTTTCTTCGGGGCGATGCTGGTTCACTAACAGAGTGCACTGCTACTTGTATTTACATTCCCTGATTTTCGGTAGATCCTGGTGGGTAAATCTACAAAAGACAATAAACAAAACAGTTAAATCTTACTTTATGATTTCCAGTGTCTTTTATCAAAACTCTAGGTCACAATGAAATCTGGATTCAGCTCCTGGTCCTAGGGATGTCTGCAGATTTAAGACAGAAAGAAGCGAGGGTTTTGCCATCAGAACAACGATGCCATAAATAACTATTCAAGTGACTTGTTGAAATTAAAAACCATACCTAAAGGTTAATTACAGCACTTCTGTGTTCAGCTCGGAACAGCTCCTGTTGAGAGACAGGCTGTACTACCCTCCCAGCAAGGCAGGCTGGCGAGAAACCCGCACCGCTCACGCACGGGGGCCTGGGCCCAGGCGCACCCTAAACACAGCCCGTCGCTAACGCCTCCCCGACCCGTTCCGCGCAGCCCGGTGCCGTCCAGCGGGGCCTGGAAACGGGCATTACACGGAGCAACTCCTGACGGCGATGCCCCGGCTGCCTCCGCAGAGCCCGGGCTCCCGGGCTGGGGCCTCTCCCGCGCCCGGACCCTTCCCGAACTCCCCCGGCTGGAAGCGGCGCCCCGATCCCGGTTCCCTGAGGAGACGCCAGCGGCCCGGCCACCCCGCCGAGGGCCAGGAGGCGCCCCCGCGAGCGCGGCTGCGGCGGCCAAGCACCCGCCGAGGCCCCACCGACCTTCGCTTCGCTTCGCTCCGCTCCGCCCCGCGCGGCCCCGCCCGGCCCCAGGCCGCTCCCGCTCCCGCCGCCTCCGCACCAGTACGACCCGTTCGGGCACCTCCGGAGAGGCTTCGGGAGGTTTCGGAACAAGCTCGGCTCGGCCTCGGGCGCTTCCGGAAAGAGTTCGGACTCTTTCGGAAAAGGTTCGGGAACCTCCGGTGAAGCTTCGGGTGGCTTCGGGTTCCTCCGAAAGAGCTTCGGGACGCTTCGGCTCGGCCTCGGGACCCCTCGGCTCGGCTTCGGGTCCTTCCGGAAAGGCTTCGGAACGCTTCGGCTCGGCTTCAGGTCCCTCCGGAAGCGCTTCAGTTCGGCCTGGAAAGGCTTCGAGCTCGACTTCGGGTCTCCCCGGAAGCGCTTCGGGCTCGGCTTCGGGTGTCCCCGGAAGCGCTTCGGGACGCTTCGGCTAGGCCTCGAGTCCTTCCGGAAGCGCTTCGGCTCGCCCTCGAGAGGCTTCGGCCTCGATTCGGGTCCTTCCGGCAACGCTTCGGCTCGGCCTCGGGTCGGGTCGGCCTCGATTCGGGTCCTTCCGGAAACGCTTCGGCTTTGGCTTCGGGTCTCCCCGGAAACACTTTGCGCTCGGCTTCGGCTCTTTCCGGAAGCGCTTCGGCTCTTTCCGGAAGCTCTTCGGGCTCGGCTTCGGATCCCTCCGGAAAGAGCTCGGCAATTTCCGCCAGAACCGAAGCCCACCGGCCGATTCCTAAGGGGGCGGGGGGAGGAAACCGGAAACTCGGCAATTTCCGCCGCCTCCGGGAAGCACGAAGCCGTTTCCGCCGCGACCGGAAGCGGAAGCAGGAAGTAGGCGGAGCCAAGCCCCTGACCCTAAGGCTTTATTGGTGCCTCTCAGTGCAGCAGAAAAATGGGGGGGGGGGGGGGAGGAACCACCCC
>WUAM01000162.1:5902534-5923288 GCA_024336885.1 Actenoides hombroni | reverse complement strand
TTTTCTTGTTCCAGAGTGTAGAAGAAAGGTATTTAGCAATCAGATTAAGGATGAGTGATAAATGAGGAATAATGGTGCCCTCCCGGCGCGCAAAGCGCGGGCAGCCCCGGGGGCGAAGCGGGGCCGGCGCTCCGCGGTCTCCCCCCGCCCCGCTCACCCTGCGGGCCGCGGCTGCCGGTCCGAGCGGGGGCTGCCCCTCCGCCGAGCCACCGGCCCCGCGGCGAACCCACCTCCCCCGAGTCCCCGCCGGCTCTCGCGTTAGGAAAAGGTGCCTTGTGCTTGTGGAAGCAAAAAACGATTTGTTGCCGCCGGCCCCTCCTTCCAGCCCTCGAAATGACTGGCAACTCCCGGCTCCCGTCGGGAAGCGAAGACCGGGGGGAAGCTGCCGCCTCCCCGCCGGAACGGCCCCCCGGGGATGTCCCCTCCGGGCACCCCCCTCAGCGCCCCGAGATTTGGGTTTGCCGGCATTCCGGAGCACTTTCTCCCCTCGAACTTCTGCCCGGAGTTGACAGCCTCATGCTTAACTTCATTGCTCCTCTTCACTAGATAAGTGCTTTCACCGTATAAACTGCTTTCTCTATTTTTTTTCCTGCCTTAAAAGTCGCGACTTGAGGCTTGTGGGTTTTGTTTGTTAGCCGTGGGAGTAGAAAAGAGGTGAGGAGAAGCAGTGGACGTACGTGTGAACTCTGGGCAACACGTGAGCACGTGAAGAGCAGAGCTTAGTACTATATAGAGAAACAAAATTAAGAATAGCAAGGTAGAAACTGATGATAAGAAGCCTGACTGAAGGAAAAGGTGGGTGAAATCTCTTTGCAAATCTTAATGAACTTCCCATCATTCTTTAATTCGAAGTAAGAAAAAATGGGGCTCTAACAAGATGATGTCACAGTTCCTCTCTATTTAAAGCCGTTGCTGCCTGAACACGCAGGTACCTCCTCACCTTGTGACACCTAACCCATGTCCCTACACCTCTGAGGCATTTAAAAGAAGGAGAAGTTTATCCGTGTTCTGCGGGAATTACTTGAAATAAACAGATTCCTGGGTGTGAGGAAACAAAACTGCTTGATGTATATTGATGCAGCCAGTAGCCGTTCTGTAGCTGGGGAGCAAAGCCAAGCAAGCGGGCGGTGGGGCTGGCAGGCTGAGCTGCTGCTGGGCTGGGGTCTCCAGCTGGTGCCTCCGCGACCAGCTCGCTCGTGCAGAGTGTAAGGTGAGCTTATTGCACAACATTAAAATATGTAGGATAGCAAAATACCTTCCTGCGGGATTTTGGTGACACTTTTTGTTGTTAAGAGAGGGAAGACTTCTCTGGAGCAGCCTGACCTTTTATAATGTATCGAAGCCCCGTGACTGCGTTGGTCAGGGACTTGCACAGCATCCTCTCTCCGACTGAAAGAGATGTTGAGAGGTGCCCTTCAACATTCTCCTCGTGGCATTTCCCTGCCCTTTAGCCAGCTCGTGTCACTGACCTACTTGCTCGGGACTGCAAATCCGAGTTGAAGGAGTTTTGCACTTCATACTTTTCCCTTCCTTTTCGTGTCTTGTGCCAAACGCCCCATAAAGCAAAGTCATTTAATGGCAGTTTGCCGTCCGTCTGTCTGTCTGGTACTGGGTTGTGATGACAGTGGGGGGGTGAGGTGGAAGCAATTAAGAAAAACACCCTGCTTTCCATGGGCTCTGAATAAGCAGAAGTAGTGAAGATGTAAAAGAGAAAGCATAGAGCATTCTGACTGAAGTCTCTGAATATCACACATTTTTCCCTCGGCTGGTCCCGGGGGAAGTTTCCCATTTCAGAGCACTGAAGTGTTAATGGTTTCAGCAAATAACTGTAGTGTCTGTTGCAGAACAGTCTGGGTTCTTTACCAGTGCTAGAATTTGCATTAACTCAGCCAGGGGAGGTTCAGTAACTGTGCACTGTCTGAAGATGCTCTCCTTAATTAGGAGGGCACTAATCAAGTTTATAATGAAGTGCCCTCCTTTAGGCCTGGCTTAGGACACCTCTGATGTAGTTGCTGTGTTGGGTCATGGATCGTATTCCTCACAAACATCTGCTGCCTGAAACGAGCAGAGTTCAGAAGCTCTGCCCGTTTCTGTGTAGGACCCTCCGCTGCTCCCGACCGCTGTGTTTTGGGACTTTCTTTTCAGTGAGCGAGGCTTAGGGTACAGAAAGAGCTGCACTGGAGTTATTAAGGTGTTAGCTGGAAATTCTGAACTGTAGCTTCAGATCCCACCACATCTCAGATTTGAAGGATTAAGTACGCTGTCTAAATTGCCTGTTGCCACAATGAGCTAATTGAAATGATTATTTTTTTGAATCTTTGAGGGTTTTTTCATCCCTTGAAATAAGTTTTGATTTTTTTTTTTGAGCACAACCGTGTTCTGCCATTTTAAAAATAACTTCTCCAAGACAAAGCTTGGCTTGGCCGTCGGAGCAGAGCAGCAAGTGAGACAGATGATGGCCTGACAGGCTGTGTGAATACACAGCATCATAATATCTTATTAACAGATATCGTCAATACTGAACTAGAAGCCTAAGCATTGATCTCACCCGGGGGCTTTGCTTTGTTCCCGCGTTGCTGTGTCTTCCTTCCGTGCTCTTTCTCCTCGCAGTCGCGGCTGCCGGCCCGCGAGGAAGCGTACCCCCCGTTAGAGTGTAGTGCCGTGAGCTGTACCTTTTTAACCCTCCCGAAGGCAGGCAATCGAGCGCTAGCTGTTTGCTGTCGCGGGAATCTGGCCGAGGGGCTGCAGCCAGCGGCCGGTACTGACCGGGGCTTTGTCTCTCTTGCAGGGCCGAGGACGCCGATGCGTCGGAGAAAAGCGTCAATGAGGAAAATGGGGAAGTGTCGGAGGCAGACCAACCTCAGAACAAGCACAGCCGGCACAAAAAAAAGAAACACAAACACCGAAGTAAACACAAGAAACATAAACATTCTTCAGAAGAAGATAAGGACAAAAAACATAAACACAGACACAAACATAAGAAACATAAACGAAAAGAGGTAGCTGATGCCTCTGACAAGGAAGATGGACCAGCCAAAAGAACTAAAATTGATTTTTTAGCTCCTCTGGAAGACTTGGAGAAACAAAGAGCGTTATTGAAAGCTGAACTTGAAAACGAATTAATGGAAGGGAAAGTCCAGTCTGGGATGGGATTAATATTACAAGGTTACGAGTCAGGATCTGAAGAAGAGGGGGAGATTAATGAAAAAGCGCGGAACGGAACGAGACCCGCAGCTAAGTCAAACACTAAGGGCAAATTGGAACCCGTGGACAATAAAACTAGTTCCAAGAAAGGAAGTAAGAGTGAATCAAAAGAAAGGACTAGGCACAGATCTGACAAAAAGAAAGGCAAGGTAGGAGTTGACGGCATCAAAGAGAAGACGGCTAGAAGCAAGTCGAAAGAGAGGAGGAAATCCAAAAGCCCCTATAAGAGAAGTAAGTCTCAGGATCAAACGAGGAAATCTAGGTCTCCGATGCTTAAAAGGCGATCTCAGGAGAAGAACAGAAAGTCTAAATCTCCCCCAGAGGATAGAAATAAGGGTGATGATAAAAGTAAATCGAGAGATCGCCGGAAGTCTCCTGTTGTAAACGAAAACAAAAGCAGAGATCGTGGCAGAAAATCTAAATCTCCAGCAGAACTAAGAAGCAAATCCAAAGATAGAAGATCACGGTCCAAAGATAGAAAACCTAGGAGATCAGAGACTGACAAAGAAAAAAAGCCAATTAAATCTCCTTCTAAAGATGCTTCTTCAGGGAAAGAAAACAGGTCTCCCAGACGACCTGGCCGGAGCCCAAAAGGAAGAAGCTTATCTCCCAAACAACGTGAAAAGTCACGAAGAAGCAGATCCCCCCTCTTTAATGATCGTAGGTCTAAACAGAGCAAATCCCCCTCTCGAACCCGGTCTCCGGTCAGAAGAGTGAGGAGTAGGTCTGCAGAAAGGAAAAGAAGAGAATCAGAGAGGAGGCGTCTTTCTTCTCCCAGGTAACTTAAAGATGCCATGAACCAGCACAAAAATGTGTTCCGGGATGAACTGCCTGCTTGTTGGGTGTTTCTCTCTCTGGTTTGTTCTGACAGTAGCTGTGAAAACAGGTAATCGGATGGTGCGTTGCGCTTGGAGCTTCCTTGGGGTGTGTTCAGATGTATTCAGTTTTCCCAAAGCCCTCCCTGCTGCTGTCAGACCAGCAGATTCAGCTGCAGCAGCTCAAGTGCTGGGTTACTTGCTGCTCACACCGTGACTGCCAGCAGGTCTCAGAGTTCAGGTGCTCCTTCTGGGCACTCGCTTGGGTTCTGAATCTGGTTTCTGTTTTGTTTCTCAGTTCGGTGGCTTTCAGGAATTTCTGTGGAATGAGAGTCCCCTCCACTCTTAGATATCAGTGTTGGCTAAAAGTAGGTAATTAACCCCTGTCACCCCTCCAATCACAGAGTCAATTTAAGCAAATCTTTTATATCAAGCTGTCCTTCCCACAGTCATTTTTTTTTTCCCCTTGAAAATAGTACTTTTTCATTTGCTGGAGGTACGGTAGCACACAGAGTTTTGCTATCAAACCCATACTTGTGCAGCTGTGGTGAGCAGCGTGGGAGAGGGGAACTAAGAAATATTTTTCCAATGAAAGTGTTTGCAAATCAGTAGGAATGGTTGGGTTTTGTGGGACATCCTGAACCAACGCCAACTGTGCTGGATTTTTAACTACCTGTAGTTAGTGAGGCTGCCAGAGAATCGCAGGAGCTTCAGTTTCAACCAAGAATTCCCAGTAGTTTTTCATGTTTGCTTCCAGTGTTCTAATCATGTAAGATACTTCTCAGGTCTTTGAAGTGAGTCGTTCTGTGATGTTACTATGAATTCTTAATCAGCTTCGACTCTTTATCTCGTACCTGCGATCCCTGAACAGATTTATTTTTCTAGCAGATATTTTGACTGGGTTTTGTCAGTACGACCCCTTTGTTAGCTAGGAAATCTGGAACTACAGTTCATCCTGTGACATTCTGGTAGGGCTGCACAGAAGAACATGGCATAAATGAACTGGGTTCAAGGGATCAGCCTGCTCCAGCATTTGAGTCTACGGTAATTTCTTGCAGAAACTGCCAGTACTTCTGCATGTGTGTGACTTTCATCTGTCCCACTGTGTACTGTTCTGCATCAGCTTTATGTCTGGTCGTTATAAGTAGCTAAGGTAACTGAAGCTGATATGGCAGCCTCAGAACAACAGAAATTCAAGAATTAATTCCTGGGTTTATTGATTGTTTAGCTACTGTTTCTGATAAACATGAAAATGGGCCACTATTTATGTAAGACCTAAACCCAGGCTTTGTTGTAAAACGTCTCTCAGCTTTGTGGCGGTAATTAGCAAGTTGTGTTTCCGGAGTTGTCCTGAACTAGACCCGTGTGTGGGCACGTGCTGCCCAGGGTGGGGGGTGCACGGAGGAGGGGCAGCCAGCTCTGCACTGTACGTGGCCAGCCCACCTGCCTGCCCTCCAAAGCCCATCTGGTGGTCCCTCACCTGCAGGAAGATTTTAAAATGAGCTTTTAGAGGGAACTGTGCCTTTTGCTTTCAGCTTGCTCCTGATTTTAAGACTGTTCTCTTCCTCTATTTTAAGAACGAGGACCAGAGATGATATTTTGTCTAGACGTGAAAGATCAAAAGATGTCAGCCCACCCAGCAGATGGTCCCCATCCAGAAGAAGGTCTCGGACCCCCATTAGAAGGAGGTCTCGCTCACCCCTCCGGCGTAGCCGGTCTCCCAGAAGGCGGAGTAGGTCTCCTCGGAGGAGGTAAAGACACGTTGCGGGTTTTACTATGTTTTGTAAAATAATACTAAAGATGAAAGGTTGCTGTCTTAGGTGTAAAAGGATGGTGCCTAGTTTGTCCACATTTATATATGCTGGCACAGTGGGATTCATTTTGTCCTCCACTTGTTTTATTACTTGGAGTCATTATGTACCTTGATGTTTCACAAATAGATTTTTCTTCCTTTGCTTCAAAAAAGGCAAACAAACTAAACCCCACACCCCTCCTATGGTTACCAGGGACAGAGGCCGAAGGAGTAGATCTCGCCTTCGAAGGAGGTCCAGGTCACGTGGTGGCCACAGACGGAGGAGCAGGAGCAAAGCTAAAGAAGACAAATTTAAAGGTAGTCTTTCTGAGGGTATGAAAGCTGAACAGGAGTCTTCATCAGATGAAAAGTAAGAATTAATTTCTAACTTGCGCTCATTGTCTAAAAATACAGATCCATGGGTACTGAGAATGAACTGACATTTATCTTCATGGTATAGTTTTTGGGTCGTCACCTAAAACCTTAAATGATCTTGTCAAATTATTGTTGGGATGATCTGAAAAGCTTTGGAGTACACGAGAAACATCAAGACCTCTTGGCAGACTGGAGAGCATGGATGATAGTTGTCAGCTTTCTCAATTCAACTCAGTATCTTGTGAAAATATTTGGTTTGTTTCCTCAAGCTTATTGCTGGAGGAAAACCTGTAAGAGCTGAAAGGATTAATTGCCATCTGCAAATTGTTTTTATATTTGCTAAATATCTACTTAATCCAGTTGCACAAGAGTATTCATTCCTAAACTGTCAAGGAAGAATGATGCTGGAATGAAAATGAACAAGGTTTTTTTTTCTCTCTTACAAAACGGTTACTGTTAATTGTTTGCAGTTAAAAATTATATACACAGGGTCCCAGTGAGATACCAAATGGTAAATGTTCTCATAAGGACATGTAAATATACGCCCTGGGATTTAATGCACCTTTGCTTTCCGAGTCAGTTGAACAGCTATTGTTTAATATATTGTGTGCTTTCTATGCCAAAGAACTGCATTTGGAAAAATTCAGTAGGTAATCTTATGTTTATGATGCTATATAAAAAATAATTATAATTTTATAGTCTTGAAGACTTTGATTTGGAAGAAGAGGATGAAGAAGCAGAAATAAGGCAAAGACGATTACAGCGGCAAGCAATTGTTCAGGTACCTGGTTATATTCTCCTGCAGGTTACAGAAAATTAACTTCATGTTGTTAGTGTAAAATGTTGTGATGAAGGGAGGCTCTTAGCATGTTACTACGTTACGATAGTAATTACTATATTTCCGTGATACATAACTATATTCTTTCCCTTTAATTTATTCTTGTCCTTATTGTCCTTGTCCATTTTAGCCTGCACTAAAAATACTGTTCATCATCTGACCCATTGTAAAATCCTTCAGAACTACAACTGAGCAAAACCATAGGAAGTCAATGATTTTTACAGGCTGCTTACACCCGTTGTTGGTCCACTGCAGGAAGCAAATTCCAGAGTTTCAGTCCCTACATGGGAAAGCTCCAGTTGTATGATTGAATAATTGGATAACTGAGTGGTATCAGCAGTTAGTCATTCAGATTTGTAACATCTGGGAGAGGAAGTGACACTTTATAATTTCATACTACTTCAGTTAAAAATAAGTTGTAAAGGTGTCATCTTGAACTGCTTTAAAGCATCTGAAATTTTTCGGTAATAAATCAGTCACTACTGATGTTTTGTCACGCACCACAAAATAGTTCATCTTCGTGAAAAACTGCATTTTACAGAAATGTAAAAGCCTAAAGAACGTGTGAATTTTTCAGTCTTTCTTTCTGGTTAAGGCTGTGGTGCATTGTGGCAAAAATGAGCTTTCAAACGCTGCAAATCATCTGCTGCCTTTAGAGACGTAGGCGATTGTGAAAGCAGAGATTAAGGTTTAGCACAGGCCGTGGAAGGGGTGAGTATAAAATTGTTTCAAGTGTGATAAGCTGTGAGATTAATAGTGACGTTTCCATTCAGAAATACAAAGGGCAGACAGAGGACAGCAATATATCGGTGCCCTCGGAACCGAGCAGCCCTCAGAGCAGCACGCGCAGTCGCTCCAACTCCCCGGACGACATCCTGGAGAGGGTGGCTGCTGATGTGAAGGAGTACGAGCGGGAGAACGTGGACACCTTCGAGGCGTCCGTGAAAGCCAAACACAACCTCATGACAGTTGAACAGAACAACGGTAAGAATCTGAAATCTCACCGCGCGAAGCAGTCTGTGAAGGCTCAGACTTTTTTGCTTAGTTTCGTTTTATACTTCCAGGCTTGAAGCAGATTGACTTTTTGGAAAGAATTTGAGATTGTGTCCACAAATATTATGGCACTTCTAACGTTAAAATAAAGCTTGCTCGTTAGGGAGGGTGGTAGGAGTGGAGTGTGCTCTCTGTATTTCTGGTAGCTCTCCACACAGTTCACATAATACAACTGGGAAAGCAAATAACATCTGTCTTAATGTCTGTCGTTCTAGTTAAAGAATCACTCTCTTCAGCTGCCAAATTTTTCTTAGAAGCTTCACGTTTATTTTGAGGGGGGTTGGAAACCATGCCCCTCTTGTCCCTTTTTGTCTGGGGCAAAGCTGCTGTGTCAGAAGAGTACAGGTGGATGTGTAGTCCTTTAGAATGATAAAGGCTTCGGAGAGAGAGTCACCACTGGCCAGCTTCTTGCTGAGGAAATGGCTGTTTCCTCCCCTGCCTCCCTGTCTATTGACAGCAATAGTGAAATTAAATATAGCTGGATAGAAAACCTGCCTTGTGCCTGCTCTAGCAAAAGGGCCACGGAGCATCTCCCAGTGTGCCCTCTCAGATTGAAAATCTGCTTTTTTTCCTCCTTCTATTGAAACTGGAAAAAAAAAAGAAAGAGGTTTTTGGTGCTGTCAGAAGATTTCAGTCTAGTTATTTCATATGAAAGTGGTTGGCTATATGGATCATGAGACCTGCAGCACCTGAGGGCAGCCCTTTATTTTCCTCCATCACTTAGTGCCCTAAAGGGAGTGTCTGATTTACCGAGGTCACAAAGTAACGTGTGTTACAAAATAGCTTGAAGTTTACTTGCTTTCACTGACGTGTGCTTAATTTATGTTTCTTTGTTTTTATCTTCTCAACCAAGTAAAATGTCTTTGGGACTTTAAAGATGATTAAAAGGTGAGAAAGGGATAATCTTGCCTGCAGTAAAAATGTTTCTCATTAATATAATAGTTAAGGTTGACCAAAAGCCACACACAAAGTCCTTTTTGACGCAGTTGAATTAAAAAATTTCCAGCAAAAGAACTTCTTACAGCTTTTAGTAAAATAACTTGTGCTTAGCAGAAAAACCTGAACTCATATATAGAAAACGTGTCTGGTTTTTTTGATATATGTACACACAGACATTTTATATTTCTTTTTATATATAAAGAAATTATCTGTAGGAATCATGTACTTTTCTTGCTGTGTGAATTATTTGAAAGCTGTTGTACTTCATTTTTAAAGGAGGTAAAAATTTTCGAGTGCTTTGAAGAACTTCACCAATCTTAGTTTTGTGTTTCTAGAATGTCAAATGGTGTTTGCTGGAAACACTAGGAGTGGTGCCTGTTTGCCAACAGACCGCTCTCAGATGAGATTCTAAAGATACCAAGTCAGAAATTAGGCTGGTGACAGAGTTACTAGTTTGTCATCTTTTTTTCCTGTTGAGTAATCTGAATTTCATTTGAAGGTTCATCTCAGAAGAAGCTGCTAGCTCCTGACATGTTCACAGAATCAGACGACATGTTCGCTGCGTACTTTGATGTAGGTAATTCTTGAAGATAAAATGTATGGGCGGTGGGTGGGTTGGTTTGTTTGGGGTTTTCTCCTTGCTTTTTGTTAGAGTTATTGTCACTTGCGGTTTGTGGGAACTTTGATTGGTACAAGCCCATGTAACTGAGCAGAGAATATATTCTGAATCTTTTGATCAGCCAAGGCAGACAAAGTAGTTGTTAATTAGTATTCCAGTGAAAGAAAACCTGAAAGTAGTCGGGGTTTTACCAGAGTAAGCAACTGGGGAATTCCCCTGCAGTCTGAACAGGACCTGTAGCGGCACGCGGCAGCCAAGCGATGCATGAGTCGGGTTTGCCGCAACGTTCCTGTGCCACACTAAATCTGTGCTTTACTCAGAGATCTGCGTAGGGTTAATTAACAAGTGTCTCTAAGATACGTTAATTTGCTAATGGTGCAGTGCTGGAGTAGCGTGGTGGTTTGGCTGGTGGGGTTTCTGAAAGGAGAGAGATGTTTCCTGGGTTTCCTTTGCTGAAGAGGGCTGCAAACATTGGCAGTCCAGTGGCTCGTTTTGAGACTCTGCTTGCCACTGTCTGCAAATCCACCCTGATGTTGCTGATGCACAGCACAGAAATACGACAACAGCTTTCTTCCTACCACTGACATTCTCCAGTTGGTTTTGGTTTATGGCCACTGCAGTCTGCTAATTGTAACAGGAGCACTGGTGACGAAAGGCTGCTATGGTGTCACTCTAGTAATGCTGCTAATAAGAATAAAAGAAAGAAAGAAGAAAGCCCTTTGACCTGGGAAAAGATAAAGACCTGAAGAATAGTGTGGCAGGTGCATTTGTAAAGATTTGGAATTTGGAAATAGGGATTTTATGGCTTGTAAGTGAGCAGTTCCCCCTCCCAGAAGCTGGTGTGCAGTTCAGATACTCGCTACTCCTCACGGATTTGAACTGGTGATAATATGTTGCCAGATCTGGTAAGAGATGTCCACAATTGTGGTAAGTTTATGATGACAAGTGTAATAGTGTGAAGTCTGGGAAGTGGCACTGAATGAGCAGGAGTTCAAGACTTCAAACAGTTACGTTTTCCTCACAAATCACTAAACTGTTTTATTACAGACATACTGTAAGTAAAGGCTGATTCAAATGGCCAAAAATGTGCACTCTTAACATGACTTGTATAAATTCCTTTTGGGTATTAATTGAAACTTTGCCCATTTATATCTAATAATTGTTCTACTGGTTGATCTCATCCTTTTTCCTTACACCAGCCTTTGGATGCTGGTATGTAAATAGCATTTTGTGTTGAGTAGTTTCTTTCCCTACAAGCTCAGTGTGTTTGTACTGCGGGGAGGAACAGCGGGCCAGTAGGAAAAAAGGGCTTTGGCAAGGAAACACCAAGGCAAGACCCAGAGCGCGCAAGCCAAGCTGTTGCTTTTCTTTTTATTTCAGAGTGCTCGTCTAAGGGCTGCTGGGTTTGGAAAAGACTTCAAAGAAAACCCCAACCTCAGGGATAACTGGACGGATGCAGAAGGCTATTACCGTAAGTCCTCTGTGTCGATTTGCGAGGCCAGCTACAGTGAGGGTGCTGGATGGGAAAGATCCTTGGGAAAAGCCCTGGAACATGAATCTAATGTAAATGCACCGCAGTGCCCTCACTGAGCGTGCGGCGTAGGGGATGAAATGAGCACGCAGGTTCTGGCTTGGGTGAGGAAAAGACTCTGGACTCACAGAATCACAGTTTGTCCCCCACAATTTCCACACAGCTCGGTGATATAAAACATGGTGCACTGTGGAGTTTGGTGATTTTACCGTCCATCCTGCTTTTCTGAATTATACAGACTGGATTTGTTATGGATGTCGCTCGTAACCTTAAACTGCTTGGTTTTTCTCCTCCAGGTGTTAACATAGGTGAAGTTCTAGATAAACGTTACAATGTCTATGGTTACACTGGTCAGGGAGTCTTCAGTAACGTAGTGCGGGCCAGGGACATGGCCAGAGCAAACCAAGAAGTAGCCGTTAAAATCATCAGGAACAATGAACTTATGTAAGTCGTGTCTTTGCTCAGGGGTAATAAAGCGCGTGTAGCGGGCGGGGGGATTTTCATGACGTGATGTGAATCTGTTCCCTTTGTTTCAAGAGAAGGAACAGATTACAGCTGTGATTCCTGCCTTTGCTGCTAGACTCAGCCCAGTAATGGGAAGCGCCTGAGGACTATGTATCCACTTCTTTACAGCTGTCCCAGGAGAAGGGTACTTGCATTTTCATCAGGCACTTTCTCATTCGCAGGGAGCAGGGGCAGCAAGGAACAATGGCACAGTTAGTTTAGGAGGCCTGCCCAGCCCTAATGTTTTTGAGATGGGAGTCATGGACTGTACAGATTTTTTTCGATGGACCAAATTGATCTGGCAGGCTATGGGTTGGATCCTAATCAATCCTCTGCAACTTGCAAAAAGACCTCTGAACGTTATTTTTGTGTATTCTTAAAAGGAGATGGGGCTCTCCCTGTTGAAATAAAAAAAAATGAAGTCGTCAGAATGAGCAAACGTTAACAAGTGTGATCTATTAAAGTACTGTATGTGAGGACTTGTCTGTAATGCCCATTGTCAGTGTCTGCTGCAGTATTTTTCTAGTCATCTATTATGTCCTCTTCCATTAAAAGCAAGAAATTAGCATCTTTTCCATATATTTTTACCGTGGAAGTTTTACAAGTTGTCTTACTGGGTTCTGTTCTATGAAGAGGTATCTGGAGAAGTTTAAAAAGAAAAAAAGGGGAGTGGCATGTGATAGGCTATTTCAGTTTGGTATGTCACAGAGATGAATCAGTTTGGGAGTGCACTTAGCTTTATAGTAAGTTTAGCTTAAAACCTTCTTTAATAATATATGTGATAAGTACTTTTTATTTTAAAAAAAAGTAAACTTCTTGAGTGCTGTTTGAAGGTAAACTGCCCTATTACAGAAGGAAACCTAATTTTAGCTTTACACACAACTGGGAGGGATGAGGAACTGAGAAGCAGGTTACAAAGGCCCAGTGAAGATAAAGAATGGAATGAACTTACCCGGTGTGTGGACACCGGCGGCAAACCGCTGCTGGGCTTGGGGGTTGGTTTTTATTTTCTAAGCTATGGTACATTAGGGAGTCATAGAATCACAGACTGGTTTGGGTTGGAAAGGACCTTTAAAAGTCATCTTGTCCAACCCCCCTGGAGTCAGCAGGGACATAACGACCAGACACTTCTCATTCCTGGATAATTACAGCTGCACAAGCCAATGTCTAGATTTAAAGAAAGTCTTAGAATTCCACTGGGTTTGTTTTATAATCGTATTTCTTTGTTTTCAGGCAAAAAACTGGCCTGAAAGAACTGGAATTTTTGAAGAAGCTCAATGATGCAGACCCTGATGACAAGTTCCATTGTCTACGGTTGTTCAGGCATTTCTACCACAAACAGCATCTCTGTCTGGTATTTGAGCCTCTCAGGTGAGCTGACCAACATCTGGGGTTCTCTGTAAAAAGCAAACTGAGCGATCTTGACCTTTCTGGTTTGGGCTGTTGCTTTGATACCTTGTTCTATTGCCAAGATTCAAGAATGCAAGGAACTTAGGAAAACATCTGGAGGCATAAATCCACAGATCACTGAGCTATTTCTGATTTACTTAGTGTCATTGTGAACTTTCTGCCTGGACAGTATTTCAAGCAAATGACCGCATTATTAAAGGCGGTTCATCGCACCCGCTCTTAATGATTTTTTGTGTGCGTCACAAGGTTTGCCTCCCAGTTTATTAGGGGGCCACTATGTTTTCCTTTGTTAAGCTCTTTCCTATTCTTTCTCTCTCCCTTTCTTGCTCCTAATAGTATGAATTTACGAGAGGTATTGAAGAAGTACGGGAAAGACGTTGGGCTCCATATTAAAGCTGTGCGTTCCTACAGCCAGCAGCTGTTCCTGGCTTTAAAACTTCTTAAAAGATGCAATATCCTACATGCAGATATTAAACCAGATAATATTTTGGTAAGTAGTAAATAACTGAAAGTTATTTTGCACAGTCTGCAGTGTAAAGTTAAGTATTTTAAATTAATATAATTTTGTTTATTTAAGTGAAGTCAAAATTTAGCTTAAAATGTTAAGGGGCTATGTTTTGATAGAAAATGCTATTGTGGTATAAATAATAGGTAAGAAATATAATACAGCATCTAAATTAATCTTCTGTTTAGTACAGTCTTTCTCAGTCAAACCTGCATCCACTTGTATGTGTACAGAAAGCAGACCTTCCCAAGTAAGGCAGTATCCTTTCTCAGGAGAAATCTTAGGACTTTCTTCATCAGGTGTTGAAAAACGTTCTTGCTTTCTGCAGAATGGCAGTAGGTTGGTTGACTCTGGATGGAGGTTTTGTTCACTTGAATGAGATAATTGGGAAAAATCCTCAATGCCTTTTTTTCTCTTCTGTTTCCATTAAAGATTCTGGTTAGCAGGGCGAGAGCTACGTCGGAGGAGTCAAAACCTTTGGCTTATTTGGGGGTCACCTCTGTGACAAACAGATTCTTAGTTAAAATGTTCTGTCCTTGCCATCAGTGCAGTAAAATTTACTCTGTTAGCATGAGATGTGTGAATAATATGCTGGTTTATGAGTGGTACTGGGGGTACTCTAGTTGGAAGTCTAAACTGATCTGGGTCCACCAGAGATATTTTGGTAAGGGAAAGATATGGGAAAACTGACCTTTTTCGTATGTTGTAGGATCTGAGGCATTAACTGTCACTTTCAATTTAAGAAAGTTCTACAGTTTCCTTAGAGTGCCAAGAGGAAGAATGGAAATACGGGAAAAATTTCCCATTTAAAGGCTGAGTTTTTTCTTATCTCAGGCTTAAATGTGTGTGTCACTTCCTCAGTGCTGCTGGGAGCTCTGCCTACAGAGAGCACTAATGGAGATTCATGTTTAACTTGCAGGTGAATGAGTCCAAAACTATATTAAAGCTTTGTGATTTTGGATCGGCTTCGCATGTGGCAGATAATGACATCACACCCTACCTAGTTAGTAGATTTTACCGAGCTCCAGAAATCAGTAAGTACCTTTGGCTTGGCTACACCTATCAAAAGCAGTAGTAGGATGTACCAGCAAATGAGAATTTGACTGGAATTTACTCTCTGTTTGGTCTTAGCAAAACATCACTCTGGAAATATGATGGCAGTCAAAAATTGAGACTTTGAAAGCATGCTTGGGTGACTCTTCCTGTGTGTTGGTGGTCAGCTCAGTGAGGACAGGGAGCAGGCATTCTGAGTGGTTGTAGTTATGTTTTAATTTAGAGGTATTGTGCTGACTTCTTGTTTTTTACTCAATTTGTGCTGATTAGTTTGGGCATTAGGGAAAAAACTCCCTTTCCAACATAGGGATGCTGTAAAAATTGAAAAGGTTTGCATCCTGCTTTTCTGGTGATCGTGTACTCCTAAGAGGAGGAGCACCAGTATAGTTTACAAATCAAAACTGGTTTTGTGCTATATATGGCTTAAGGCTGCCTTTGTGGAATTAACTGGAATTGCTCTGTTTCAGTTATAGGAAAAATCTATGACTATGGTATAGATATGTGGTCTGTAGGCTGCACGTTATATGAACTTTATACAGGAAAAATACTCTTTCCTGGCAAAACCAATAACCACATGTTGAAACTAGCCATGGATCTCAAAGGAAAGATGCCAAACAAGGTAAGAAAAATAAACATGATTTTTAAGTGCTACCTGAAACGGCTCTAATCAACAGCAGAACGTGCTTTTTTTCTCCCCAGATTGTTTCTTATCATATACATCTTCTCTTAACAGCAAGTAAATATCAGACGTCGCTCTGACTGTCTAATTTATATTGATTTAAAATCTTATGAAGTGAAAGCATACAGCTTCTTTTTCATAGACTAAGTATAAAGTGAAAGCAGAAACCTTCTAGGCACTGACCTGACAAATAATCCGTAAGTCAATGGCAGATACCATGTCCTTTCTCAACCCATTTGAACTGTGTATTTTTACTCAATCTAGGCATTTCTTACTGTCCTTTTGATACACTTTTCATTAGCATTAAATGATTCATACTGCAGTAAGTTAGTAGACGTTGAGGCTAATTGTGGAACTTGTAAGACACAGAGAAAGTGCCTCAAACTCTTCCCTCTCCCTCCTTTTCCAGATGATTCGAAAAGGTGTGTTCAAAGATCAGCACTTTGATCAAAATCTCAACTTTATGTATATAGAAGTAGATAAAGTGACGGAGAGGGTAAGTCCTTTATGTGTTGACTAATCTATTGCTTTTTTCCACGCTTTCCTACTATTGTGATCTTTCAAATGTATCTTGACATCTTGATTGAAACCAAGACTTCATCAGCTATTAGAATGTCCTTTTGCAGTGGTATGGACAAGTTACCTAGCTACAGACTGGCAATGCAGGTTCTTCCTGCAATTTAGGGGCACGTTTAAGAGAAATGTACCCTGTGTAGGTACTCAGGGTATCTCCACATAATCTATCCATAAACTGCTGACAAAAGGCATTCTGCCTTTGCTGTAGAGAAGGGTGTCCAGCCTCAGTATGATGCGCTTATGTTGCAGGAGGTCACTATTACCTTCTGTATTGCTTTAACATAGTGTGTTTTTCAAAAATCACAGAATTAGTGGTCAGATATGGGAACATCCTATGTGGTGTTTTGATGTTCTTAGTTAACTGGGATGCTGGGTTTTTGTGTGCAGCTGCTGTTGGCAGAAGATGCAGCCTGGCCTATACTTCCACTCTCTTCCTTTGCCCACATGAGAACTGAAGAGGCCATATGATGGCAGAGGGCTCTGCTGATCAGAGAACCCTGCAGCAAAGCTGCTGCTGAAGCTCTGTAGCAGGAGTGTCGTGCCTTACCTGTGTTCTACAAGGTTGCCCTTTTTGTATTTGTAGGAGAAAGTTACTGTTATGAGCACCATTAATCCAACCAAGGACCTGTTAGCAGACTTGATTGGGTGCCAACGACTCCCTGAAGACCAGCGTAAAAAAGTGCACCAGCTCAAGGACTTGTTGGACCAGATCCTAATGTTAGACCCGGCTAAACGGATTAGCATCAACCAGGCTCTGCAGCACCCCTTCATCCAGGAAAAAATTTAAACCAGATGAAGAAGTTCAAAGGGTTTGAGTAATTAAGATACAAAGACTGAAGAAATTTCACAGCAGTTATTAATGTATATAAACATAAATATTTCCCCTGCAAAGTTGAGGAAGAAATGATACATTTGAATTAACATCAAGGCTGATATTTCTTTTAGAAATGTTAGAGTAATTCTGTTTTGTGTCTTATGTGAAGATTTTCACTGTAGAACTGTTTTAATTGCCAAGACTGCACAGAAGTACAATGCTAATGTATATGGTTGCAGTTCGTATATATTATAAAAAGGAAAAAAAAAAAAGCATCTGTTATAAAAAAAAAAAAAAAAGAAAGAAAGAAAAAAAAAAGAGCAGTAATACTGGGTGGTTGATTTGTTTTTAGCAGACTTGGCTTCATTTTTGTCTTTAAAAAATGGCCAGCATAAATGCTGTTTATATTCACGTTTTCCTAGGTGTGTGTGTGCAGGCCACAGCAGCATGCCCTTGGTGTAGTCAGTGCCGAAGGGGGTCTGTTCCTTCTTGAGCCTGCCCGCAGGGATGGTCTCCTCTTTTAAAGCAGGTTGTGTACAACTTTCAGTACACTGAAGGTAAGCTAACCCATCAACATCACCGGTGTTTAAGCTGTTATTTTACTGGAACAACTGACAAGTGAGAGGCAATAGTGTCGTGGCAGAATTCCCCGCATGTTTGATAACTGATCTTGTTTTATTTTCTGGCATTGCAACCGTGGCATAGTTACAACTTGTGTTCTGTTCATCACATTTAAAACTGGGAGAGTGCGCACTTGATGGATAGAGCGCCTTCAGTGTACTGTTTCTTATTACTTTAGTTTTTTTAATCAACTTGCTATAGACTTTGTATACATTTTGTTAAATACAGTTCACTCGGACATAGAACCAGTACTTACAGAAGAGTTTTCATTTCGTAATGACGCACGCTGGGATCTCATTCGAAAGACCTTATATCTAAAGGCTAGCTAGGCGACACGAGGAAGTTTTTAACTATTTGTATGTCATTTTGAAAGTGTACTGCTTTATGCTAAAAGTGTTTCGTTTGTTCATTGTTTTCATTATTTGTGATCATGTTGTCTTTCAATACAGGCATAAACCTTCCACTCTTGAACAAAGCAGCTGCTTTTTAAAAGCGGTAATTGCTTCTTTACCTTTTATTTCTTTTGTAAATGAAGCTTTTTCTTTAAGAAATGTGACTTTAAAGTGTTGTCTCTTGCATAAAACAGTTGACACTTACTTATTGTAAAGTGAAGATTGTTCTGCTGCATGTAAAGTGGACCATGCAGATTTCTGTATGTTTTCAGTATGCATCATTAGATAATAAAGTCTTTTGTGAACAAGGCATTTGTAGCCATTTTTAAAAGAATCTGTCTTCAGTGATGGTAAATCAGGTAATTCGTAAGAACCGCCCCTGCATTCCCTATTAATCATTTAATTAAAAGGGATTAGTAACCATTTTGATCTTTGGGAGAGCTATAGGCTATGTTAATTAGATATGTAATTGTCACTGCTTAAACAAAAGCAAAGCAAAAAAAGCCCCTACAGATACTGTCTGTCTGCTTTCATTGTAATGAAATTATTCCTGTAGGACATGGGATTAAATTCAGGCTTTAACTAATGTTTGTGCTGTTTTTCTCACTTTTCCTTTTGATGGTGCTGAAAGAGAAAAAGGAAAGCGAGTCACAGGCCACTCAACGCCTACTCCATGGGTCTGATTTGCTGAGACACCAACTTCACCTTCCTAACAAGGTTATTTCTGACAGCATGTGTAGATAAACATTTAGCAACGAGTTAAAAGGGCTTGGAGACATTTGAGTTGGTTATACAGGGTGAGGAAAACAGAAATCGAACTTCTCAGGTCCATTCTGCCGTTTTAATGTTCTCTTTGACAATGTTAAGAAGTTCATCTCTTCAGTTTGATTAATCAGTTCTGACAAGCTGTGAAAACCCCACCGGTTTCACGTACTTTATAATATTTCTTTGAACTAAGAAGGGTTTTTGTGTCCATCTAGGTACATAATGGCAGCAATCATGCACTCTTAGTGCACGCAGGAATGGAAAAATGCCCGAAAGCAGACATTCTGCTGGTGGGGAATACCCCACCCAGGAGCTGTAATGAGCTAACTCCGAAAGCAAGCGGGAGATGGCTGGTTTTGTATGCCTTTGTGGGACCTTCAGCCTGTCTCTTCTCAATTTATATTGTAAAATTCTTAATAATAATAAAAAGAAATAAATCTCTCCTTATTTCCACATGTTAAGGTATCTTGTTCATACGGGAAATAAAAAGCTAGCTTTCATGTTTAATGAAATACCAGTTGCTTGCTCGTTAAATAGAGAAAGTAACCTGCACTGTTACAGCACAGGCAGCGCTTCTGAGGGCAGTTTTAGCAGACGTAGCAATAGCTTGTTGTTTTTGTTGCTTTGTGCTTTATTCTTAAAGTAGGAATGTAAACAATGAAATGAGTTGGTGATGCAGAAACAAAGCAGTAGAAAAGATGCCCCTTAATGCCTACAGAACTGTTTTAAGCTATTCTGGAGAAGCATAAAGTTGCTCGTTTACTTGTTCTTTGTGTTGTAGGTGCAGCTCACAAGAAGATGATGGCTACCAGAAGACATGAACAAAGGTTTCTGTCCTATAAAAGATATGAAAAATACTCTTCGTGTAGTTCTGTCTTAATCTTTTGGTTTCCAGCCTTCCAATTTAGAATTGATTAATGCTGCTGCCCTACTGATAATGCCTGAAACGTACTTGCTGTATTAGAATGTGCTACCTAGATGTGCTTGTTTCATTTCTGGTTGAAGAGACTTTTTAATTGTGATTAAACATAGGTAAATAAGCATTCCTGTTTAAGTGCCATTTTCTTAAAGTGATGGAACGGTCAGTATGAAACCCATGAGCTACAGGAACAATCTGCCATTAGATTTGGTTAGAATACCTCTGTTTGAAGTAGTAACTATTGAAGCAGATGATGCACTTTTTTCTTTAACTCCAGCAGGTTCGTTGTTTGTTGTAATTCTGTCAGACTGTGTTGCTGATACAGAGACCAGCTGGCAGGGGTTGTTCCAAACAGGGGGATTTCAGTCCTCCAGCCGGCATCGGCCTCAGCCCATACTTCTTGTTGGCAACAACAGAAAAACCTTTAGTCCTGGCTTCCAAAGCCTCTGGAATGGAGGGCTTTTTGCCACAGTTAAGGAACCTCTCCAGTTTTAGGTCATGCCTGTCCCAGCAGCCCGTGGTCCCTGAGGAGAGCAGAGGAGCTGGCAGTGCCCCTGCAGTCAGCTGAACTCCAGCCCTTGCAGCCTGGTGCAAACAGAACAGCTCTGCAGCAGAGTTTTCCTGTTGAGCGATTTCTCAGCTGCTCTAAGAGGCAGGATAATTTATCTTCTCCTCCCGTACCTGAAGATACAATTTGTATCTTCACCTGAGGTCCTACACACAGAAAGTTAGGCTAAATCTCCTGCGCTGATTTCAGTTTCCTTCTCCCTCCTGGTGACAGGAGCTTCACCTTTGCCACCCTTAGTTTGCCAGGTGTTCAGAAACAATACCCCAGCCCTGCGCAGTTAGAATGGGCTTTGGTTTTTACCTTGGTCTGTGCTACCAGAGTTTAAAAACTAAAACCCGTTTAAGAGTTTTTTGATAAATGGAATGTTTCCTTTTAACCCCTTTTTAATAATGCTTTATCTCCATACATAGGGTTAGTGGCATTAAAGCTCCGAAGAACCTTTCTGTGCGTACGGAGCCGTACACAGAAGGCAGAGCGCTCGGGGGTGCTCCTGGAGATAGCCAGCGATCGCCTGCAGGCTGTGACACTGGAACTGGGGTGCAGGATGGGGGGAAGTGGCACTGCCTTGAAATTACTAATAAAGTACACTTAAAACTTGTTTGCATCCTGTCTTCTCTTGGGTTTACCAATGTCACTCTGCAAAGCTACTCCCTAGAGGAATTATGTTTAAATCCACTAAAACCATAGTTCTTTGAATGAAGTGAAAGGAGTTTAAGTTGTTTCTTGGCTTACCCTCCATCCCAGAAGTAAAACATCCTGCCTTTCCCGAGCAGTGGGCAAGC
>WUAM01000162.1:5882215-5902434 GCA_024336885.1 Actenoides hombroni | reverse complement strand
AAGCGAAAGGGTTTTACTTTGTTTCTTGCCTTCCCCCCCATCCCAAAAGCAACCCACCCCCGCTTCCCCGGGCCGGGGGGAGGCCCCTGCGGGGCCCGGGAGTTGGGGGGGGGGGGGGGGGGACACGGGCAGAAGCTGGCAGGGTGGTTCTCCAGTTTCCCAGATGACTCCCCCAAGAGACACTCGAGCATATTTTCATTGCTTTTCCTCGTTTCCTAGAGAAGCAGATGGCACAACTCCTACAGGAATGTCCTGTAAGGGGAAGTACAATCTCACAGAGATTCTTGGGAAATCTTTTGCGAGCTCTAGTTCACAACAAACGCCTCAACCGTACCCGTGAGTGCTCTCTGGCAGCTGCAGCACAGCAGGGCACAGCCTGGCCCCATTCCCCCCCTGCCCCAGCAGTGTCACCTTTCCCTGCTCTCCAAGCTCGCAGCAAGAGCCTGTTCTCAGAGATGAATACCCCTGAGGGAAGCAGAGGGTGTGGGAGAGGGAAGTGCATTCTGCATGGGTTTGAGGTTCTTGCCTAGGTGGCAGAATTTGTTCTCCCTTGCTGGGGACTAAATTTCAAACTAACATACTTAAGGTTTTACTAAAATAAGATAATTGGCTATTTCTGAGGTAACCATTTTAGAGCAATTATGCCAGTTCTTGGGGTGTCTAATTTCAGCAGTGCTGGAAGACAATCTAATCAGTAGAATCATTACAAGAAAATCCAGCAGTAGTATGAGTGGAAAGGTGCTTCTCATTGAAATTCAGCCTGCTGATCATGAACAGCTCACCCAGATGACCTTGAAGCGTGGTGTTAGCCACAGATTTTATAACAGAGTGCTCTCTGCTGACCTCCAGCTCGTTCATGAACACCCTGAGCAGAGGCCACAGCAGAAGAGCCTGCTGTCAGACCCCAGCCTGTGCCCTCTCCCTTTGATAGCCTAATGACTAGTGCTTAGTAGAGCGCTTCAGCCAATTCCACAACTCCACAGTTGTGATTTAATCTAGATCCCATTTCCTGGAATTGTTGATGGCAGCTGCACAGCAGAGCAGCTCAAAAACCTTTCCAAACTTGCAATTACATCCACTGCTGTTCGCTTACACACCAAGCCAGTCACACTAATGGAGGAAATTAGATCCGTTCGATACTGTTTGTCCTTGACAAATACAGACTGTGTTTTATTACTGCAGAGCAGGGAGGAAGCTTTCAAGAAACTCTCCACTAACTTCATGTACTTAACTGTTCCTTCTGCTGGCTTCTCCCCATACAATAACAGACCTTGATAAAAAAAACCCCTTAGCACTCTGTCCTTGTATCACAAAAGGAGGGTGAAGTCACACATTTAGAGAAGCAGCACTAATAGAACTGTGATCAAAAGCTGGCTTCTGCCCTTTGGTTGCTCAAGTACTTTTGGGTTTTTAATAAAACTTTTTAAATGTTACTCATATCTAATCATTTTAAATGTCAAAAAAAATAGAACAGCAGGGCTGTGAGAGGGCAAAAACATCCCCTCAATCAACACAAGTTACAGATTGTTTCGTTATCTTCTATTAGGTGTGTAGTTGCAAGCTCCACGGTGTTTCTTTACGTACTTTAATTCCTAAATTTGTTGTTATTGATGCAAATCTTTTCCAGATTTTTAAATTAACCTTCGTATCAACAGGTAAAAAATTCCCTATTTCAAATCTGTAAGATTAGTTATACTGCTTTTATCTACACCGCCAGGTGAAAGACACATTTGCAAGAGATATTTCACTGGTTGAAAAATAGGAAGCCTTGCCCATCACAACAGATTAAATAAAGTGAACTTGTGCTATTGGGAGGGGTACAAACTGGAGGTACCAGCAATTTATTTACATATAATTTTAGGGAAAACAAGGTAAGGGAATTATTTCTACATACAGATATAATCTAATTAAAACTATAATCCAGGCTGAAGCTTTCAATCTGTACAAAGATGCTGTAATGTACAGAACGTGTTCTAATGTACTGCTCCTGTGACCCTGAAACCAGCCTCTGAGAGAGGACACGGAGAGCCTCCCCCAGAACCACCACCTGAGGGTAAAGGAGATCAGGACCTGCACCCCGAGGTGTCCACAAGCACCCCCCAGCTGTGACTGCAGCACAGTGTAACACGAAGGCTTTTACCTGAGCATACTGTTTGTTACCTCCCCGGTGCCTTTCCTTAACTTTAATGAAAACAAATTTGCATCAATTAATAAAAGCCCTTTGAGCGCTCCAATTAGAAAATACATAAGCTGGTAATTACCTGTTGATAGTGAATTCCCCAGAGTGCCAACGTGTCTTTGCATGCACTGCTCTCACCTGCTCAGCCTGCCTAGATGGCTATGACATTAACTACTCCATTTAATTAGATACCATTATTAAGACATTATTTTACCTGCTCACAGCAATTTTGCCTTCTTTCTTGTGTCTTCTTCCAGGCGTGAAACATTCCCTCTGCTGACACTTTGAGTTATCTAAAGTAAGGAAAACGTTTTTGTCTTCCCCTCAGTTCCATCACTTCACCAGCGGCCCTGTGCTGCTGCCAGTGCCTGTCACCCCAGAGACATCCTCCCTCCCACTGCCATGCCTTGGCACCCAGGGCCACATCCCCACTCTGGGCACTGGGAGGGAAGGGGGAAGAGCCTCACTGTCCCCTGTTTTTTTCTCAGCTGTTGGATGCACACCCTCCCTGGCTCTTTTCCATGTTCTTTCATGATAACAGGAGATTATTTGGGTTTCCCTCTTTTTCCTGGCAGCTGGGTCCAAGCTTCACTCTCCCTGTTTCTGTTGGCCCTGCCTGGCCTGATGGCAGAAGCCATTCTCTGTGTGACAGCAGACTTGGCTTCGCTGGCAATCCAGCATTGACTCTCACTCTGTGAGAGGCTTAAGGACTCTAAATACATGTAATACTTCCTTTTTTTCTTAGCACCCAACTTAACTGCTGTAGCATAGCTGAGTGATGCAGAGAAATATAGAAAGGGTTTGGTTGGAAGAGACCTTTAAGATCATCAAGTCCAACTGTTAATCCAGCAGTGCCAGGGCACCACTAACCCCTGTCCCTCAGCACCACAGCTCCACAGAGGGCTTTGAATTCCTCCAGGGATCACGGGGACTCCAGCCCTGCCCTGGGCTGCCTGGGCCAGGTGCAGAGCTGTCACTGCAGCTGAGCCACCCTGCCTGCCCACGGTGCCTGGGCACAGCTGACTTTCCATCAGCGGCACTGCAAGACTTGGCCAAGGTGTGCTGCCAGCACCTGAAGCCAAAGGCATTGGGTATTTCTGGTGGCTCTCTGCTCTGCTCCAGCAGCTCCCACCCCACGCTGCACCTCGGTGCTCCGGCCCTCGCACCCAGGCGAGAAACAGGCGCCCACCTCGACCCCGACCTCAGCTGCACCTCTGCCAGCCTGGAGCCACCCGCCCCAGCCCGGCCTCCACCCACCTACCTGCCTACGCGCAGGGCCTTCGGGGGCCCTCGCTGCCAGTGCTCTGGAGGGGCAGAGTTGGGGGTTTTTCACACCAATCAGCTCCTGGTCACTGAGAGGCTTTTCTGGATGAGTAACTGCTGCTTCTCCACAGTTTCTTTTCGTTGGCATGAGCTAAATGCCTGCCTAGTTCCATCAGCCTGACCCTGTCCTCTGCAGTGCCTGGTACACTCTCTACTCAGAGACATCCTCAAACAGTGGAGAAATTTTCTGTTGAAAAATAATTGTTCTGTTAATTTAACTCCAAAATGGCTACAGTAAAAGGTGATACTATTGTTAATGGGACTTCTCACAGAAACAGAGCAATGTGAAGCCATTAATGGAAAAATATATTTAAGACTAGAACCCTAAAGCTCATAAAAAACACCTTTGAGAATCTTCAAGTTAATCAAGTGAACACTTTTTGTAAGACTATTTTATTAACACACCTCCAGGAACTACCTTTCCTCTCACTGAGGATGTTTAACAGAAGGAGTCAGGATCAGCACAACAGTAATTAAACACTTCTATTTATTTTTTCATTAATACAGTATTTTCTTGCCCACAGATGAATAAAAAGAATTGCTCAATAAGACATATATTGAAGTGCTATCAGAATATGGCACTATTAAATCTGTGGCTTCTTTTGGAAGACAATCTGCTTCAATATTATTCAGAAACATCACTGCTGCTGGCAAAATAATGAACCTTTTTTCCCCCAACCTAAATATCCATAATGGATGCAAGGCACATGATGTTGTATTAATTTAATGAACCAGTTTCACCGTATCAAAAGGTGTAAAAATTACTATCTGAAGAGAACGTTTATTAACAACAAGGGCAGATTAAGCCATTGCCAGAATGTGAATTATTCTACAGGTGAAGATTAGAGTTTTGATTTCTTCTGAAAGAAGCTGACAATAGCATTTATACATTCATCAGATAACCACCTCTCCTGCAGGATCTCACACTCTCTACTGTTGACTTCATGGAGCTTCTCCTTTTCCATACTTCGTAACAGCTGCTTGGACACTGCCAAGGTCTGGAGGAGAAAGAGAAGAGCATTAGGAAGTTATGTTTTCTATACCTTAATTTAATGTCTCAGAAAATAGCACAATAAACACACTGGAATTCAAATCAAGTTGTATTAACATTGTACTTGTTTAGCTTTTAGTTGACCTTTTTGTTGGAAGTAATTATTGCACTTAATTCCTAAGACCATTACTGAGGTGGAGAAGGTTCCTGGGAAGTGAAACAAGCACCCAGGAGGTGCTCAGCTCCAAAGCAGATGGGTGTAAGAGAAACCCATTCAACTGTCTGCAGCGCCAAACGCTTTCCAGCCGCCGAATCTCTGCGTGCTGTGCACTGCCCTCCAGGCAGCCAGGGCAGAAGAGAGGCATCTGCTTCCCAGCAGCAGAGGGACAGAGCCGTGCTGGAGGGAAAATATAGTGATCTTTATTACTTCAATTAAGGGTGAAGTGAAACCAAGTAACAGGACAGGCTTGGCAGGAGGGGAATGCTGCAGGCTTGCAAGGTGGAGAGAGATTTAAAATACTGACCTTTTTGGGGAGGGCTGCATAAGCTTCTAATCTGGCCCAAACTTCCTTCTGAAAAGTCCAGTCGGGGAAGACTTCAGTCACAAGTCCCAGGGCACAGGCTTCAGCTGCAGTCAGCCTTCTGTTGAAAAGCAACATCTCATTTGCCTGTATGAAAAAGAGTAGAAAGTGTGATTCCACAAGCTGGTCGCAACTGGAGGAATGGCTGAACACGAGTTTCCCACAGGGCTGGCAGCAGCCCTGCAAGACTCTCCCCCCCGGCTGATAATGGCACCCTATCAACACATTTCTTACAAGTGCTCTTATTTTCTTTCTTTTAACCCTTCCTTACATCCTTCCCTCCCACTACTGAAGGAAAGATACCACCTCTCACCATACAGATATTGTCTCAGGAAGGTGGAGGAAGCCATGAGAAAGAAAACCCTTACCAGTGAGACAGTATGGCTTTTGAAGTGGCCAGCACTCCGGTAGCGTGCCTGTGCTGACACTGTCACTACAGTTCTTGACATTGGTTCAAAAGATGCAAGAAGGACCTTTCTTTGAGGACTCTTACAGCTGGGGGACACCAACACACAAAGGTCAGATGACCCACATACAGTGCAGACATTCTTACCTTGGCTAAACCCATGATTTTTGGGAACAGGTAAGAGGAACACCCTTCCGGGCTCTGTCCAAGTTGACTAAATGGGGTGTGAAATGTAGCCTAGGGAAAAAAAACCAAACCAACAAACAGAACAAAACAAAGCAAACCTCACAACGGAGCACAGGACTAAAGTACTAGGATTTAGTTTTCATTTGAAACTTCCACCGTGACGGAGTTCACCAGAAACCCATCGGCACCGTTACCTAAGCAGGCTTTGGACACCAGCTGGTAACACTGCTTCACCCTCTTGATGCACCCAAGAGCTGGCTCTGTATAGAACACATTCCACACTATGCCTTCATATAGCTTTGGGTTATGTATTTGGCAACCTACCTTAAAAGGAATCTTAAGCTGAATAAACCAAAGTTACCTTGGAGCACAGATCAGATAAAATGCCAGTTACTGCACTTCCATTCCATAATAATCTTTTGCTCCCCCTCCCACACCTGAAAAGGGCCTTACGACCACCATTTCACATCAGCTACTCTTTAACTGGACCCACTGATACAGTGAAGAGTTCTCAACTGGAGTCAGTAAAGTGAAAACAGTAACTACAGCAGGGAAATTCCCTGCACGTTAACCACTGGCCGATGCTCCCCTGTGCTGGTAATCAACATAGGTGTTCCTTGACACGATATAAAAAGCCTTTACACTTGCATGTTTTCTTCCCTCAGATTACCCCAAACCACATGGTATTTGCTACAGAAAGAGGCTTAAGGACGGCCTTGGGATCCACTGTGTAAGGTACTTACCTTGTCAGAAGCATAGACAACGTCACACAACCCGAGCACTGTTACACAGATGCCAATAGCTGGGCCATTTACCACTGCAATCAGTGGTTTGGGAAAATCAATAAAATGATCCACAAACTCTCTAGAGAGAAGGGAAAAACAGAATGTAAGAGATGCGTCTGTGTCTTTTTCAGCAAATACCAACAACATTCAAACCAGGTGATTAGCTACTGCATAACACAAATGAAGAGCTGGATTCTATGCAGCATATAGGTCTGACCCTTTCCCAAATTAATTCTGACAAAGAAAATAGGAACTGTTTGCAATACCTGCATTTCCTTACCAAGTAAGGATCAAACACGTACATGCCAGCACTGCTTTCCTAGTTCCTGCAGTCAGGTTATAAAAGTGCCATCCTCCTCATCTTCAGTTACTCAATACAGCTCACTAACAGGAACAGTCTTTCACCCTGTCTGTCCCTCTGCCTGCCTGTCCATCCCAACTCTACCCACTGGATATCCATCCCCTTCACAGCTTCTGTTCTGCAGTGAAGACTCAGCAGGCACCAAAACGGTGTTGCTCCCGCAAGACAGAATTCCCTAGTGCTGCTCTGCACGGGTTTGAGAAAGGGCAGTTTGGTTCATTTGACAGCTACTTCTCCAGCCCAGAAGTCCACGGTACATTCTTAAAATACAACATTGTTCCAAAGCCTTGCAAGAACTCCACCTCTCTGGCATCTCTGTAGCAGTAACAGCACAGCAAATACAGCCTTCTGACGCGATGGAGATGAAAGGCCATAAAGCACAGGGGCTCTTACAGGCTGTGCTGAGCACCCTAGGCAGCTCTGCAGGCTGGAACACTTGCCAGACACCACCCAGCAGCAGCTCAGCAGCAGAGCCAGACCCAGACCGCAGCGTTCTCGCTTGGTAGGGGCAGCTGGGATCCACAGACAGCTTGCCTGTCCAACCTGCAAACTGAGTAAGCTACTTCCACTTTGTCTTGAAAAGAGAAATCAAAAACATGGCTTGCTTTTCTGTGTATTTTAGATTTTTCCACCAATTGCAAGTGCTCGAGGGAGCAATCTAACTTGCAAGCATCTCTCAGGTGTAATCATCACATACAGAAGTAAAAGAGAAAACAAAAACTGCTTAAATAGGAAAGAAAGAAACATGTCATTTGCCCCCCCTCCAAAAAAACATTTCAGCCACTGTGTTAGATGATGCCCCTGACCTCCTTGGCCTTAGAAAATAAATCAGTTTATCAGGTAGATTCAGACTCAAGGAAGGAACCAAGATCTCAGAATTCCTGGGCAGTGTTGAACAAGTTCATTACACCCAGTCTCTGTGCAAGGAAGTCTGACAGGGAAGGTATTCTGGCATGTCCTGCTAGTGTAGACACTGCTGGATATCAAAAAACCCACACATTTTTCACTGCAGCTTACAAACTACACAGTCAAAATCATGTTTTGTCATTATATGTGCATGCACTTTGGGGACTTAAAAATAAAATGGAGTCCTTAACATGACTATACTTAAAAAGATTCATAATACTTATCTTATTTCCTCATTTATTTCAAACAATTAATAGTACTTCTCCCACATGATCTTTGTGTTTATGTAGATGGTCACCTAAATGGATGTACTGTAGCACAACCGAGGCCCTGCTGTGCTGTTTTCTAACAGTAACTGCAAATTCTATTTTACAGTAACTTATGCACATAGGAAACCAAGATGTTCTACCTAAGTAATACTGCTCCCTCTTTTGCCATCTTCTCCATGTCACTCGGCGGGACATTAGCAAAATTATTCAGATCATTTCCACTGCTGTAATAGTCTCCATTTCCTGCAGTGAACAGATAAGAATAAATGCACCGGTGGTTTCTGAGCAGGTAAGAGAAGCTTCCATCTATCACATTTACAAGAGAATTTAATTCTAAGTGTCTAACATTATTAAGCAATTTGAAGGATTGTCTCATACACACTACCTTAAAGGACATCTATGGTTTAAAACTAAATTTTGACTAACAATTTGCTGAAAAAACAATGAGTAAAAAACCAAAGAACATTAAATTTGAATGATTTGAGGGGGGAAAAAAATCAATTTTATTTTTTCTATAACAGTGTCAAACGAATATTTATTTTATTTCTTTCCCTGAATACTTGCTCGGGGTTTGTTTTTTTAGTCAATTCACAATCATTCAAACAGTAAGATGCAAGAAACTTTTTTTTTTTTTTAAATGGGAAAATGGAAATGGAAGTTTATGCATCTCCCTTCATCCCCCTTCAAACACCTCAGAAAGATGCTTTGATGTAACAAAGAATTTGAAACACCACCTTGAAAGAATTTTGCAAAACCACTTTGGAAAATCCTTGCGCAGGAATTTTTGTGTAAGAATTTCCCCACTTACACAACTCTATCTTAGTCTAAATACAGGCTCATGTCAGCACTGCACTTTGGCGTAATATAAAACAAATCTACGGGAGGCATATGAAGTGTGGTACCAGTAATAACTGCTATGGTAGAATCATCTTTTCCAGCTTCTTCAAGCGCTTTGATAATCTCTCTGTACATCTGTGTAAAAGCAAAAACCAACAAAGTACAAATGTGATGTTGCAAAAGGTCATAAAAAGGTGATTCACACTGACAAGAAGGAACTTCAGAGACAGAGTAACTACATCTGTAACTGTATTAACTATGTAGCGAGGTATGAAACAGATTTCCAGCCAGAGAAAAGTTAAGTACTATATGTGAGGTTATTTCTGACCATAAAGACACAAACTTGCAGTTCTCAAGACTGTGTAGATGCAAATCTAAAGGAAAATCTTTGGAAAAAAAAGGCATTAACTGGAAGCAGCTAATTTTAAAACCTAAGGAGTAGTTTACGTCGGCAAAAACCATATTAAATAATTAGCAGCAGTCAGGTGAAGTCCCTGTTCTGGTATCTGCAGTAATAATTCTTTAAAATTTCAGTAGCTTACCCAGGAAGATAAAAAAATCATTAATCCTCTGAAGTTAATTCTTTACCTTATGGTTGATGGCATTTTTCCTATCAGGTCGGTTAAACATTATCTTTGTGATATTGTTTTTGGTGGTAACTATTATCGTTTCATAGCCATCATGTCTGCCCTCTTCTGGAGCAGCATCTTTCTTCTGACCAGCAGATTCTGCAGAGACCAGACTTGAGACAAGTTCAGTATATTTCTGCCGGGCATTATCCTGTGATGAAAGGAAAGAAAAGAAAAAGAAAAAAAAGAAAATCACACAAGATTATCAAAGTCTGAACTGGAAATCAGTTTCTTATGCTATTCATAAAATGGGAAGCTGTGGGGGAAAGGAAACATGCTGCAGTTAAACACTGCAGGTCAAGCTTAAAGTCATCGGGAAAGCAGCAGCAACGGACCCGCAAAAGCAAAGTGTGTAGGTGCTGGGATGATGACATTTATTTCTCTGGAGAAGTCCCTCCATTCATGCTCAAGTTTACCACAGAGATCTCTGTCATATTCCCAGCATTTACACATTTCTGTGGAACTACTGTTTCTGCTTTGCAGTTGGGCATTTCTTCAACAAAATCAGAAGTTTTTCTTTTAGAACACATGCTGCTGAAAATCAGAGTGCTGAAAGGGGTCTATGACATTTTAAAGTCACTTGAAGACACTAGTTTTCTGTATTAAGTAGGATCTTTGAACTCAAACTACTCCTGACCAGCCCGCCTAGTGCAGCAGTGACAGAGCTGGTTTGTGAAGCTTGTGGTCCCTTCATGTAGTAGCAGCTGAAGAAACAGTGGTTGCTATCTATGATGTCAGACTTACTACAGTCTGCATGAAAAAAGAACACTTACGTATCTTTGCATCTCTATTCTTCCCGCCTGCTTCACTTGAAGTAAAGAATTCTCTAAAGGTTATGAAAGGTATTAAAGATGTCAAGATATACTGAGAAAGAATGAAGAGAAGCTCTCAATACAGCTCTTTTTTCTAGTCTGTTTCTCCATGGCATAAGACACTGACTTTTTAAAATGACAGTTACCAATATGCTGGATTCATCAATCTGCTCTCTGTTGTAAGACCTGAGAAGCCCAATCCATCTGGCAGAATTGCCCAACTAGCGTGTAATATGCTTGGACATCAGCCATTCACTTAGAGGCCAGGCACTTCAAGGTAGAGTAATCTAAGTGAAATTATAGGTACTGTCACCTGAGACAAATTGCCAAGAGAATTCCACGCATCCCACTTGGCTTTCTTGACAAAGTCCAGCATACCTGGTTTTGGAGAATTGCAGGGGCCTTCAGTAGCCTGAAAAGAGAGTGAAACAAAACTTACTTAAAACTCTGATTAGAATTCAGATACCTCGGTAGAAAAGATGGTGACTGTTAGCAATATTTGTCTGATCAGGATACAGAATTCAACTCTTGAAACAGAAGGAATACCTAGTGGTGGTTGGGCAATATTCAGACAGTTCATATACTGTGGGGTTTTCAGTGCCTGCTATTTCCGCATAGCTGGTGCTGGGCTTTCAGAAGCACCTAACCAATATGAGACACTAATTTCTAAAAAGCCCACACATGTTAAGTCCTCCTACCTTAAAAATTGTGGAAGTTTGTGAACAACCACCATTTTAATAAAATCTTTTACAGGCCCATCCTCTCAGATTATAAATGCCTCCCTTAGAAAACAAAACAAGTAATCTTACCTGTTTAAACAAAGCATAGAGCTTCAACTTAGTTTCATTCCCAGGGTCCTTTGTCAAAAGCTTCAGCTGCTCTTGAGCCTTTTCAAAGTCCTTCTGGCTGACTTGCATGGTGGCTGCAGTCATGTGCAGGTGAGATGCCGGAATGCAGACAGCTTGTGCTCGCCTAGTACTGGAAAAAAAAATGCCATTGCTTGGTTTTTGTGTAAGACTAGGGGAGAAACAAACATGCTGCTGTCTAAAGGTGTGTAAAGTAAAAGCAAAACATTATGTATTTGTACCTGTACTGATTAAAACAACAGCAACAAAAAGCAAGATACTGGAAATTACAAGAGATTTGCTTTAGAACTTTGATGTAGCTGCAACATAATTAACCTTTAGAGGATATAACATTGTCTCTCTAGTACCTAAAGGACTAGATTTAATGCTGCCAGGTGACAAAGAAACTGTGGGGTTATATACCAGATGATCATATATAATCCACTAATAGCAGCAGTGGTAAATTAATGTGTTGCTGTTTCTGGAATAAATCAGAGCCCAAGAGGTTCTGTCCATGACAAACAAATAAGAACCACAGAACTCTTTTATTAATGGTTTGACTCTCTGTATGCAACATCAACAGCTCTCTCCGAGGTAAAATGGGTATGCAGCCTGTCTGGGTTTTGTGCTGCTTTTAAGTTTGTATGCTTCTACCTAGAAAGACTTCCATCTGAAAGCCTGGTTCTCCAAGCAGGGCAGCGTAAACGAGTGCTCACTGCAAAATGTACTCTGGAAAAAGACTGGCTGTAAAACAGCCTGTAGACACCTGAATAAAAGAAATGGTGGTAAAAATATTCTGGGAGAAGAACTGTCCACTAGAAAAAAAAAAGATAACTGAATAAAAACCAAACCAAAGCTGAACTCCACTCCAAATGGGAGGATGGGCAGCTGCGGAGAGGGGAACAGCACAGCAGCCAGTCTGAAGCTACGTACACACACATAGTCAGGCTTAAGGGGCTCTGGCCTTTAGCAGGTCACAACTTCTCTTCCTTATTAAGAATTCAAAGTTAGAAGAGGCTGAGAAAACAACAAAACTAAAAAGTTTTCTGTCTGGGGAAAAGTAGAATAATCTTACAGTAAGTCCAGACTCAGAGTTACTTTCTTTTGCTATTTGGTCACATCCAGTTTTACTCCTTAGCTACAAAAATGTTTGGGTAAAATCCATTATCTATCCAGTTCAAACACTCCATATTTTGTTCTTCCTTTCCTCCTTACCTACTGCTTTGTAACAGGAGACTGGGCAACTTAGCTGTTTACTGAAGTCTAATGTTTACAAGAAAAGGCCTCTTTTCTGTAGTTCTTCCTTGCTGCTTATTAGCTCAGTTCTCTGCGGGATATCTATGATTCACTCCTTTCTCTCTGTTCTGAACTCAGAGGACATTTACTATACATTAGTGACAACCACCAGTTCTCAACATGCTAAGGCTAGGCTGACTGCTACTATTTCTCTATTAAAATTAACAACAGATGAAAGAGCAAAGAAAAAATGAAGTTATTTCACAATTTACTCATGTTGTGCAGGATCTCATTCTTCAGAGAGATACAGGAATAGCAGGAGCAGAGCTCCCTGACCCCAGGTAGATCACATAAGGAGTAAGGAGGAGCTGACTCACCACCTGTCAGCACACACAACGTTTTAGCAGCCTTGCTGAAAGCATGCAAGGTTGTGCCGGAACCACACAAGGCAGGCAGAGAGCCTGGAGCTCGACCTACAAAACACTGGTGTTGAACCTGCACTTGTTTCAATCCAAACAGAAGCCTAGGAAAGGCGATAAAAACCCCCTCCCTATTCCCCCTTCTCATCTACTTGCTACAACAAAGCAAAATTATTTCCTTCACAAAGCTTCCTCTCTTTATTGCTCTGCACCTTGCAGGCAATTAGCGGCCACTGCCCCACTGCTGCAGTTACCTTTGTTGTACTGGCACCCATGGAAGAGTGGTGAGGGCCCAGGAACCTCCTCTAGCTGGGTAAAGAACCAGCTCCCACCAGAGAGAGAGAAGCAAGAGGAGTCACAGCTTGGCAGAGCAGCCACAAAGTCCACGGCCAATGCCTGTGCGCTCCTGCAAAATCATTCCCTTGGTACTTCACAGGCAGTGCACTCTGAAAAAAGAAAGAAATCCTGGGCATCACTGCCTGACCCTGAACCATCCAGGCTGACAACCCCTTCATAGTTATTCCCTTGCTTTGGACATACCTTTGCTCCTGTTCAATCACTCTGGATGTCTTGCAAGCCCACCCTATTCATTCTACCTGTTTACATAAATGCCTCTTTTCCTGATACACAGTCAAACATAAGGCTCTTAACTAATATTTTTCAAGTCCATTCCATGGAAAGTAATTTCTCGCTGTTTAGCACAGGCTGCAAAGCCTGTCCAAGACAGGGCCCCTCATTACAGTGCTGTTCTGTCACCTGCACAAGGACTTTGGTAAAGATGCCAACTTTTTGTAAAAGGCTGGCTGCTCATTTTCTAACTTTTAAAGCAACTTCACCGTTTCCTCAGTAGGACTGAAGAGAAGCCAAGAGATCTCTTTGCATAGGAACCAAGAGACATGCTCAGCAAAAGAAAGGGATGGATATACCTGAACTCCATCTTCCATTTACTTAATAAAGGTTTTCTTTTAAACGTTAGTAGATCCTGGGGAAATAAAGCACAGACAAAAGCAATTAACAATCCCATTACGATTAAAAGCAGCGGGTGGTGCTAGAAACACGTGGGTTTAGAGCTCCTGACAGAACTGGGAAGTGCTCATTTCACATTGTTGTAACTCGCTTTAGAGAGACAAGGAAGGAAAAAGAATGGGAAGTGTTATCAGAGAGAAACAAGCAGCCCATTAAGCTGCCACTCGGCTGACTCCCAGAGCACAGGCTGAACAGGAGATGTGGGTATCTTCAGTACATGAAGGGTAGTGCTTCAGATAACGCACACCACACCTCTTCCCTGCCACGATCGCTATCTCAGCGTGCTGTGATCTCTTGTGCTGCTCCTCCCAGACATTCCTCATGAGCAACAGTGAGCAGCACGGTACCTGCCCCTGCCATCTCACACAGAGCTTGCATTACAGCATCATGAAGTACCAATATTTCTGCTCCTGTTCCTTCCACCTTGCCCAGCCCAGCCCATCACCATTCCTGAGGCACCAGCAAGAGTCTCAACTGTTCTACAAGGGTCAGAAGTCCAAAACTTATCCCAAGCCCTTCACTGGTTCTGTTCTGGCACCAGTAACCATTTTTAGGTTGTACTTCACTTTATTTTGCCGAGAGGAAGCTGCTGTCTATGCCGTTAACATAAAATCACTGGAAGTGTTAATCTGCAGGTTACCCAAGTAACTATTCATCATGCCATCGGTTATGTACTATTGAACCCAGCCCCACGTTTGCCTACTCAATAACATAATGTTAACGAGTCACGTGTCTAGTCACATTTCTACCAAGACAGTCCCTGGCAGTACCCCACTGCACTGCAGCTGGTGTGGAATAACTGAAATGTTTTGCTCTCAGGTACTGTGAACACTTCTGGTGTTCTCGTATTCCCACTGTAGCAGAAAAGATCAGAGCAAATACTCTATAACCAATTCACTTACTGAAACAGAAAGAAATCAAAGTCAAATAAGTTCTTCCTTTACATCGGAACATTTCAATAGTTATTCTAAACTCAAGTTTAGTGTACAAATCCTTATCAGCTTTTACTATTTTGCACTCCTACACTGTTTTGACATCTAAAAACTAGAAGATAATTATGTGTCTGTTGGCAAATTGAAGTGCTGAATCACTGTTGTTTAGTGTAAGTGGTTCAGCTGTGTTTGATGGGGTTTTTTTTCCAATATTAAAGAATAGCTAAGAATCAAAGCTCTAGATTAGCATTCACTGAGATCTGAAACTGTCTGCTCTTCATGCTCTGTACAGGCACAGTGAATATTCTCTCACCACAGCTGCTGGGGGGCAACTGGAATCATCTCCTGAAACCTCTGCCAGAGCTCTCTCTTTCCAGCAGACCTAACTGGACATGGTGAATGACCAAAGCACGAGAGAATTTCCTTTACATCCTCAGCCCATGTAAGACATTTCTGCGAGCAGGAAGATTAACAGGCAGATATCCTCTGAAGCACATTCAAAAGTTACAAACATGAATGTTGGCAGAAAAATACAGAGCTGTGATACTCATACATGTGATATTTGCTGAGAATAACCCAAAGTTTATCGTAGTATTTGGAGAGCAATAAACTCAGATAGGTTCTTTATACATCCTTACCCAGGGTGACTTTAACGAAGTATTAAAAATCCCACCAACATCCTGCTAGTTCAGCTGAATCAGTGAAAGAACACAACCTATTTGTCTGAAGCTTTTTTTCCTCTCCTGAAACCATTACCCCTAGATACGCTTTTCTGGAGGGCCAGAGTCAGCAAAGAATCCATACAGCATAGTCTAACTGTCAAGAAATCATTTTTATTCCCAATTAAAACCAGAACGCCCTCTATTCAGCACTGATGAGGCCACACCTGGATTGCAGCACCCAGTCCTGAGCTACCCAGTACAAGAGAGACACAGACATACTGGAAAGAGTCCAGTGAAGGGCCGTGAAGATGATTAAAGGACTGAAGCATCTCATGTATGAAAAGGAGCCGAGAGAGCTGGGACTGTTCAGCCTATAGAACAGGCTCAGGGGGATCTTGTTAATAATGTATATAAATACCTAAAGGGAGGGTATAAAGAGGACAGGGCCAGGCTCTTTCCAGTAGTGTCCAGTGACAAGGGGCAACAGGCACAAACTGAAACACAAGAGGTTCCCCTTGAACAGGAGGAAATTCTCACTGTGAGGGTGACAGTGCACTGGCACAGGTTGCCCAGTGAGGTGGCAGAGTCTCCACCCTTGGAGACATTAAAAAGTTGCCCAGGCATGATACTGGGCCCCCTGCTCTGGGTGACCCTGCTTAAGGAGGGGGTTGGACCAGATGACTTCCAGAGGTCCCTTCAAACTCCTACCATGCTGGGATTCTGTGAAAACCAAGCACATTCAACCTGCCACCTCTACTGAAGCAGCACACTAACTTTTAACAGTTCATCTCTAGACTTGACTTTGAAACTGTAGCTCTTCTGGCCTTCATGTGAAAGCCTTCAGAGTCTGTTTCAGGGGAGGAATATGAATGATCTGTTCTAGGACACTCACAAAATAGGAAGACTACATTTGCTATTGAACTGTGACTGCTTAAATTCTCATCTGGCAGGCTCACTCTGTAAGTCAATCTACACTGAAGGACAAAACCAGGACTGAGATGAATGTACACATCCAGTCTTTGTAGCCAGGAAGTCCACTCAAGGATCAATCTGCAGGATAGTGACAGGAAAAAAACCCCACAGTACTGCCTGTGTTAGCAAAGAACATTCTCACAGCAAAGTGCACTATGAACTCCTCGAAATTGTAACACTTGCACACCCTGCTCTGTGCCTGCCCGAGTGATGGCAGAGGGGGCAGCTTTGTCTGTCCTCTGCCACAGGAGACAGGTTGACCTGCCAGACAGCCAGGCCATGGACAGAATATGGGAAATAGAAAGAATTACATCAGTCAATTACAATCCCCCACAAGGGACAACTGTGCGTGGTTTCCTTCTTCAACCTAACCTTAGTTTTGGCAGAGCAATAAGATTTCTGGGTGGAAAAAAATGGGTGAGAACATTTTCCTCTGGGGAATCAGATGTCAATAGAAGATTACACTTTTGTGAGGGGATTAAAAGGACTCTACTATATTCAGATATTTGGGGGTTTAGGGGTGGGGTTTTTAGTGTGTTTAGTTTTAAATGTGGGTTTGCACAACCATGGTCAAAAAGGTACTATTAATTGAGTGGCCAGGCAGCACCAAGGGCAAAGTTGTGTTTACTTTGTTCTAAACCAACACAGTGCTAATTTCCAGTTAATTTCCGATTGAAATCGACTTCCTTCACTGACTGGATCACAGAATTTTCCACCTGGAGTACTCCACCTTATCAGAAAAAATCGTACTTTTCATCACACAACAAAAAGCCTGAAATATTATACAAGTTCACTCTGCATTCCAGCACAAACGAAATCTGTCTACCTACTGAATTTACTGCTGTCCAGTGCTGTTATTTGGGTCAACGTGAAAAGTCAGCAGCTTATGAACAGAAGAATGAAATTATTAACTCCCCGATAATGCTCGTGGCCCCTCTCTGTGCCTAGCCAACCTGCATCACTTCACACTGCTCACACTCAAAGCGCTTCCTGATAAAATACGATGCTGAGGATTTTAAGAGCGCGTTTTTTTCTTCAATATAATTGCTTTCAGTGATAAGAGACTACTGCCAGGATAATCTAAAAATGAGGATGATGGCAAATTATCAAGTTATTATGGGCTAATCACTGCCAGAGCTCTCCAAAGCCAAACAAATGGCACCACCCAATCAGTGACTTAAAGCCTGAGTTTTGATGGCAGAAGGAAGCCTTCCAGAACACAATCCAGGAGAGCTTTTGCTTTCTCTTTTCTAGTGCAGCATCTAGTACTCAATTACTTGGCAATAGTTTCCGTTTTCCTGTGAAATAAATGATGGTTTAACAAGACCTTTAAAAGCTCACAGTTTTTGCTGCAGTTTACTGATTACAGTCTCAATTTTATTATAATGAACTCCAAGGGAACTTGAAAAACGCTTGCTGTAATCAGGGGGCTCATCACAAGAGAAAGGCTCAAGCACTTACTACATCAGCATAATGAAGAAACATCCAACCTGAATATAAATATATAATAGTTTTAGGCAGATTATTTCACACTGATCAACATTCATTCTTTCCAAACAGAACAGTTAGGAAACAGGGGGAAAAAAAAAATCACTAATACTCCTATGTTGAATACAACAATAAGGTGGAAAAGAGAGACTGACATAACTGGTTCAGCCCTCTGGATGCATTCACTCTGACAAAGATGCGCACCCGTGAAGCCTCTGGGGTCTGCTTTGGCAGGGCTGTAAACAGAGGACACTTGCAAACAAGGCTCATTACGGTGATTTAAGTCTGTGTATCAAGCCCGGGTAGAATGCCATGCTTTGCACTGTGAATTCTGAATTCCTGACATTCAAATGTTTTTCATTGCTTCCTATGTGCAACATTCCCAAACCTTTGCTGGAAATGAACAGACCAATTTCAATCCCCCTGAGGTCTGCTATACACAGGGGGAGAAGTACAAGGGAAGAGAGAAATAAGTAGCTTCTTGGAATGGTACTCTCCAAAGACAGTATCTGCTACCCTAGCAAAAGCTTAACATTAATTCCTAGCACCATATTAAAATGAAAAAAAAAGCCCAAACATTTGAAAATGTATTTACATTCTCCTCGAGAAGCTCATAACTCACTTACAGAATAGAATCACAGAATCATTAAGGGTGGAAAAGCCCTCTAAGATCATCAAGTCCAACCACCAGCCCAAGAAAGCTGGCCTAAAGAATTCTTTTCTTGAAACGAGGGCAGAAGTCATGCATGTGACACCATTTAGAAACAGCTTAAAAGCCATACCAGCAATATGTGATGCAAGCACAGCACAGGAGAGAATACCTCGCTGTTTTGAAAGCTGGAGTAGTCTTACAAAGAAGCCTTAATTTGTTGGACAAACAATTAAGCTTGTTTTGACTGACACGGAGAAAAGACCCAACCAAACAAGAAAACACAGAATCACACCCTCTGCTCCATATTTCTGCACAGTTTCAGACACCCTACCCTCAGCCTAACCAACAGCTTCTTTGCTGGTTAAACACTTGCCTCAGGAGGCAGAAATATGAGGGTACAGGCCCTCTTTGCAGAAGGCATAAAATGCAGGTTTCCCATTCCCACACTGTGTTCAAACACTTAAAAGGTGGTTGGTATGGCTGGAAGCATCCCCAGCTTAAGCAGAATCACAGAATTATTTTGGTTGACTTTGAAGATCATCAAGCCAGCACTGCCAGGGCACCACTGACCCATGTCCTTCAGCACCACAGCTCCACGTGGGGCTTTGAAACCCCTCCAGGGATCACGGGGACTCCACCACTGCCCTGGGCAGCCTGGGACAGCCCTGGACAGCCCTCAAGGGCAAGAATTTGTTGCTCAGCTCCAACCTAAACCTCACCTGGGACAACTTGAGGTCAGTTCCTCTTGTCCTGTCCCTTGTTCCTTGGGAGCAGAACCCGACCCCCCCCCTGGCTCCACCCTCCTGTCACGAGCTGTCAGAGCCAGAAGGTCTCCGCTCAGCCTCCTTCTCTCCAGGCTGGACAAGCCCAGCTCCCTCAGCTGCTCCTCACCACACTTGTGCTCCAGCCCCTTTCCCAGCTCTGTTGCCCTTCTCTGGCCACGCCCCAGCCCCTCAATGTCCTTCTGGGAGTGAGAGGCCCAAAACTGACCCCAGGATTCCAGGGTAGCCTCCCCAGTGCTGAGAAAAGCGACCTCGCAGATCTGAGGGTGACAGCACCGCCTGCTCGCGCACCTTAACCGCGTACGTATGGGCCATGCAGCGAGAACCGACCCAGCTCACCGAGCGGCACAGGCGGCAGGGCACCTGCTCTCCACACCGGGCCGCGGCAGGAGGGAGATGGGACTGCCCAGGCCCGAGGCCACGGCCGGACTTCCCCTGATCCCACGGCACTTTGCCTGACCCCGGCCTCCTTCTGCCGCCGCCCCGACCCGCGCTGTGCGGAGGCCCCGCCGGGCAGAGCCGGCGGCGGGGGGCCGGGGGAAGGCGGCCCGTAGGGCCCGCGGCCGCCCACTCACTCACTCACTCACTCACCCCGGGAGCGCGGCGGGGACGCAGCGGCGAGGCGGAGCGGAGCGGTGTTCCCCCGGGTCAGGACGGCGCCAGTGCCCCCAGCTCGGAGCTCACCTTATTTCGCAGAGCGGCCGCCAGCACAGCCTCCGGACGAAGGTCAGGGCCGGGGCCGCCATGACGGAGGGAGTGAGGGCGGGAGGAGGAGGAGGTGGAGACGGCAAACCCCACCCCGCCGGAGCTACCGCCCCTTCGGCTGTGGCGATGGTAGCTGCACCCTCCCACCCCGGGCAGATCTCCGCGGCGGGCGGGGACTGCGCCGGGAGCCGCGGAGGGGCAGCGGCGGGGCCGGGCCGGGCAGGGCGGGACGGGC
>WUAM01000162.1:5870899-5882115 GCA_024336885.1 Actenoides hombroni | reverse complement strand
GCCGGGCCGGGAAGGGCGGGAAGGGCGGGAAGCGCGAGGTGGGCTGGGCCGGGCCGGGCTGGGCCGCGCCGCGAGGCCGGTCCCCTCGCCTGTCGCGACAGTCGACTGTGACAGCGCTCGGAAGGCTCACTTCAGAGTCAGCAACAAAACAGCCTAAAGTCGTGTAAACCGGGCGGGCAGCCGATGTCGCCAGAGCGGCCCGCGGAAAATGAGCGGGCGTGCACCCAGAACCCCTCCCTCGGCAAAAGTCGTGGACTCGGCTCAGCCCCTTCCCAAAAAACACCTCGTAACCTTATTAATCAGGGACACTACCTGGTTTTTCTGTATTTTTGCATGCTGGGTAGCTCTCAAAAGATGTTTGCGTCGTTATTTGCACAAGTCCTTGGGAAGGGCCTGGAGTGTGTGGGGCAGGAGGGCTGGTGTGTGTATGGTGGAATAAACAGGAGTGTCTGCCCCATCTAACTCAAAAGATACGCTATTTAGCACTAAGCTTTTGCTCCTTCAGCCTCAGCTCGTGTGGGTATATTTAATTCTTCCTTGCCGACGTTGCCTGCTCTGCGAGAGGTGTCTGTGTGTTCTGTTGGGTGCTGGGAAGATCCTCACGATTTGGACACCCATTTCTGCCAGTCTCCCTTCCAAACACATTCGATAAAAACACCTTTTAGGTCCTCTTTAGGTTTGTTTTTTTTAACTCTCCCCAAAAGTAAATGCATGTAAGACTTTGAGTCCTTCCTCAAGGATAAGCGTTTCAAAGCTGTTAATGAGCTGTGGGGTTCTCCTTCTTGAAATGTTTGATTGTGGGTCTCCAAAAGTGTGGGTCACCGTTAGAGACCGGCAATCAGGGCGGCACTTTCTTGTCCTCATGCTGTGAAGGTTGTGATAAGTGACCCTGAGCAGATCACACGTGGGTGACTTTTTCTAACGTAGCCGCGGATTTCAAGTGTGAGTGTTCTTCTTTGGACTTGGTGCACCTTGAATTGTACTTACACAGATCCAACAGCCTAGCATTTCTCCATTTCAGACACAACCTTTACTGGTTTGCACCTTTAGCTGACCTACTTAATAGGGATTTATTTGTGTTTTAGGCTCTTGGTGGCAATTTCCTTCTTTGCCACACAGGGCTGGGAGGTGAAAGTACATTCTACATTTGTAGAAGACTTTGAAAGCACCCTCCCGAAGGTGTTATAGTAAATGCTGATGTTGATCCCTATCCATACTTAGCTCTAATCAAGCAAAACTCATGGTTTTTAACTATATGCCTTGTTAGAGAGTATTTTGAATGCATAAAACTAAACTATGGGCTGAATTTTCCTCTGAGATGCAGGAATGAAGCTTTTTGTGAATGAGAAAGAGGAGAATTTGGCTCTGAAATGCTATTTTATCAAATAATAACACCTTTTTTTTTTAACTGAAACTTTATGCATAGAGCAGATTAAGTCTTGTCATTGGAAAAGAGCAGAAAAATCATTACAGAGATGCAATATAACGAACATCAGTTGAATGTTTACTGTAGTAGTATTGTTAGCACTAATGTAACGAATCTAGAGAGGACTCCCTGGAGAACTCATTTAGTAAGTCGCTTCAGATTTATTGTTTGACAAACAAGTCCCTAACGACAATGCCCTCTCTAGCATTTTATTGTTAATGGTGAGATGAAGGGGTTTTTTTTCTTGGCTGCATTTTAATCCTTTTGTAAAATTCTCACATTCTTTAGTTAAAATAGTTCAGCTTCATGTTTTGTGTTACTGTCTGGAAGCTGCAAGAAGAGGGGGGGAAAAAAAAGTATGCTTCTCCTGAATTCTCTTTGCCTTTAAATTATTACCCTCTTAAAACTGTAAGAGCCTTTTATATATTTGCTTAGTTGAAGATAGCCAAGAGTAATGAAAGAGGCCCATTAGACCCAGCTCACCCCTTTCAATTCCAAGGCAGAATAGTCTCTTGCAGTATGTTTGCTGTTGCCTTTGTGCAGGTGAATACAAAGCTCGGCAGCTGTGCTTTATTTGGGAGCTTCCTTCTCACCCAATACCAGTTGCAGAAAGCTTTTGCTGTTAAGCATCTGGGATTAAATAGCTTAGATTTTGCTTTGCTCGATTTCTTTCTGTGGAATGTATGCCAGATTCAATAGGCCTGCCTTTTTAATAAAGTCACACTGGAACTTCTGAGGACGAATGAACACTTTCCAGTCTTACCAGAAGACAGCAAAAAGGCATCTCTGTGTCCAGCCAGAGACGGACTGTAGACTAGTAAATACAGGAATTAAATACAGACACCAGCAGCATTCAGTGCTCACCAGAACAGAGCACTGAGCAAAGAGAAATAGTAACCGTCGTGACTTCTTTTTCTCAGTACCTCTCTAAGACACGCGTCACAATCCATGTGTTGTGTCTACAGGAGTTGCTGTATGTGTCTGTCTCTAGAAACCTATACCTCCAGATGTCCTTCTTCCTTTTTTCTTCTCTCTTTTTTCCTTCTCTTGCCTTCCTTTCAACTACTTAGCTACTTAGCAATCTGATAGCTCAGGTGAGCTAAAATAATAACAAACAATTTCATGATTAGCCTGGCACATGAACATCTTTCTATTCTACTGGCAGTGTTACCTTTTCCTTATACATGTGAGATTACTTATTTTCTTAGCATGTTTTTAACCAATTCTTCTTAGCAATATATTCTTACTCCTGGAAGTGGGATGTTGGAGGAGCAAAGTCACATATCTCACATGATGTGATTTTAATGTGGCTCAATGTGAAACACTTTTGTTCCAGTCCCTTGTAAATGTGGATAAGTGCACTCTACCCTGTGTGTCCTGTCATCCTAACTGTCAGCTAGGTGTATGCTAGAGAAACTGTTGTGCCACGAAACACAGAATCACGCAGTAAGTTTTCATCCCACTGGATCCTGATGGTTTGGCTGCAGAACGAGTGGTTTGGCTGTTGTAATCTACACCCCTGTTCCGTGTGTCTCAGCACAGTAGCAGGTTCTTTGACGTGCTGGTGCAAGCCTGAACAGAAAGCGTTCTGCGTAACTCCGCAGTGGAAGGAGGAGTGGTGCTGACTTCATGGGAGCTGGTTCAGATACATCAAGGTGATCACTGTATCTCCTGTATCTCCAGGATTGCAAACGATTCCACAATCTGACCAGCACAATTATCTTTTTTATTTTTTATGTAATGATAATTCTTGCATCTTTGCAATAATTTCTGCATTCTTTGTTGAGTGTTTGACAGTTTTTCTCATAGATTTTCTGAAATACTCTTTCTGTAATGTCACTGAACTGAACTTGGTATTAAGGAGCTGAGTATTTGTCATCCTTTACTATGCCAAGGCAGCTGCTCTCTCTTTGACAGAAATTGTTTACCCAGGAAGCAGATGTGTCGGGTAATTTATTATTAAGAATTTGATTTCCATGGCAAATGGTTTTGCATTATCACTACGGGGAACTTTAATACATATTTATCAGAAAGTTATCTTGATGATTTATTTACCTTCCCCTGAAAAATCAGTCCAATAAATCCTGCAGGACTGACTTGTATGAAGATATTAGCGTGTTTTTTGCATCGATGATGAGAGGCCAAGTCAGACATGTGAGAGAGGGGTGTTCATAGTTGTGCTGCTACAGTAGGAAACTGTGAAGGGCTTTAATCACTGATGTCTTTGCAAGCTTGGCTTTGGGAACCCCTGTTCGTGTGGGCCATGTTCTCACCTCGCTGTGGTGTGCTCAGTTCCTGACAGCCAAGAAGAAATTAAAATCGAACCCATTTACTTAAGCAGAGATTTTTATTGACAGAGAAATCTAAACATGAGCTCTAATCAGTACCTAACTAATTATACAGTGTTATACTCCACTGTTCTTGGCCAGATCACTGGTCCATTCTCAGGCAATCAGTAATTCTGGAGGAACAGCCTTTTTGCAGCATTTTCCTTAGTCTGGGTCTAAAATACTCAGTTCTTAGTCCACAGTTCTCAAGAATCACCTCCCCTGACCACCTGGTGCATGCCTTGAGCTGCCTCTGTCTTCTCACACTCCATCCAGGACCATCCTTGCTACTCCAAATCATCACAGTTGTTTTACTATGAATGCAAATTAACTTACCTCATCTAGCTGCAGATTTTCTTCATCTAACACAAACATAATCTCTTCTATCCTGCGCTATGAATCGTTCCAAAACTCCCAGCATTCAGTAAAGCTGGACAACACAGATCGTTTTAATGAGGGGCAGATGTGCTGGGCTGCAGGTTCCGACCAGCCTCGCCGCAATGCTTCCCCAAATCAGGGGGAAACAAGGGCTGTATGTTTTAAACTGTATATTTGCAGTGCCTATTAACAATCTATGGGATGGGTACATTCTCATCCTGCTCTCCTGAAGTGCTGCAGCTAGTTGTGAAAGGCGACATTTCATATTCTATTTGCCAGGACTGGCAAGATAGCCCCTTGAAAACACCGTGGGAAGTGCAGGCAATGCTAACATGCTGTCTGAATGCACCTGAAGTGGTACCTTGGTTGCCTCGGTTGTTCACACGAGGAACACCTGGGGAAGAAACGTTACTGACAGGAGTTCAATCAGGAGATGTGGTTGCAGGAGCCTTATTTTACATATGAATCAACTAACAACAGAATTATTGTTAATTAAAGGAACTGAAATCTTCCTAAGCCGGGTCCTTTTTAGTTTCCTGCATCATTACATGATGCAGGTGTTGGCTGTGGGCTCTCCAGGCCCCTTAGCCAAAGAACTGGCACTCCTTCTTTTTGTACTTTTGCATTAAAAGAAGAATGGTTTGGACCACCTTTTCACAGTTTAAACTTTAAGCCAGGATACGAAAACACTGCTCCTGAAAGGAGAAATCTTCCTGGTTTCCTCAGTCCTTCCCAGTTCACTCCCATGCCACCTTCTCTGCTTACTCAGCTATTTCCACGGCCAAGCACTGAACCAGTTCAGGGAATTGATCTGAGTTACAATTAACCAAGGAGCAAGCAAATGAATAAAAGTAAAGGGTGACCCAGCTGAAACCAGTGATCCTTTCCACCGCACCCTCGTGCCGGTGCCCAGGAGGGAGGTGTAGGGAGCCTGGCAGGCAGCAGGATGGTTCTTTCAGCAGCGCTGCTGTGTTAGGTCAGCTTAGGCCATGTGCTGCCTCTGAAGGGTTCGTTTGGCTTCCTGCCAGAGCCTCCGAGTGATTTGGTATGCTTGCTGGCTTGGGCTGTTGCTACTGCTAAAGTGTTTCACTCTGGTATCAAAGAAAGCATCTAAGTAGGTATGACTGGGGCTGGTATTTGCTCCTCTCGGAAGGGAGCCAGACAGCAATAGTAGTGTGCAGCTGCTAGCGTGTTACATCAGAAGTTCACAGAGGGGTAGGTGAAGATACTCAGCCCCTACACATTCTTGTGTCTGACACAGGAAAGTGAAACTATTAATGATCCCGGAAAGCAAAAGATTGCATCATGAGCTTCACACTCTATCAATCAATGTTCAGTGTAAACATTTCTATCACGTGTGGGACTCTCTTGGCCACGGTGTATTGCAAGTGGCAGCAGTCCCTGCCTCTGCCTGTTTGTGGTCAGCCTGGCACAGCCCCCTGAGCTGTGCCAGCACCAGTGCACTCCGGTCATCATTGGCTGACATCTGCATGGCACTTCCACAACCCTTCATGTCTCTGTGCTTTTGTCTAGACCGAGATATCACCAGGATAGTCACCTTCCTTGGCAGCATCTCTCCTGCTTTCTTGTAGAAATGTTCTTGGTTAATTTAGGTGGCCAAAGTAACCACAGTCACTGTCTGTGAAAAATATTATTAGTGTGAATTATTTGGGATTTTTTTTTCAGAAAGCATGTTTGTCAGAATGTTTTGGGCTCATCTGCCAGAGTGCAGCTTACTGGAATCCAGCCAGCTTGGTATTTATTACTTAGCAATGGTCTTGAATGGTAGTGAATTTCTGGTGAAGGAATTTAATACTTAAAATTTGATCTTGTTTCCTTTTCTCAAATTACCCTCTGTCTTTATTCTCTCGCATTCCTCTCCCCCCCTGCCAACCTCAGGCTTGCCCTTGTGTTACTAGCTGTTTTAAATCAGTTCCTGCAACTCCAAGACAGATGAATCCACATGGTGGAGATGCTTTTCCTAGAGGGGAGTGTTTATGACAGTGCCTTTTTCCAGTTATGTTATAGTATCCTTTGGGTTTGGTGCAAATCTCTGGCTGCTGAGATCATGGAAAACCCCTTGAAATCACATAGCTGTAGTGGAGACCAGGGCACTTACCTGCATTTATCCATCTGGCAATGGTCTGCCCCTCCACTGCTACTTTCCTTTCCGTTGCATGGCAGCATCATGAATGAAATCAAGGATCTCATGACTATGAATGAAGTGAAGTTGGTCTCCAGCTTGATTACAGAATGAACTGGAGCAGTCCTGGGGCATTGTACTTCCCAGCGAGAGAACCTCACAGTAAGACTGTTTCTCAAACAACGAGGTAAAATTTGCTGCAAAGCACAATACCTCCTTCCTGCACACATGCAATCACTCTGTGTGTCCCACCAGTGCTATAAACACTGGGAGCCATACACATTGCCTCCTTCTAAAGGGGCAAACCGTGCCTGCCAAACAACTGGCTGTTGTTGCGATACATCAGGAGAATTTTACTCTCTGTCGCAGTGGAAATGCTTGGTGGAGGAAAGGGCAGTGGCGTTCTTCCTCTGCAGGGTGGATACCCTTTCATTGTCCAGCTCTAAAATGTTCATTTAGTCGTGTGTGGTGAATGTTTTCCATCTATTTGCCTTAATATCGAAGTATTCTTTATTTATTTGGAAGGTGCAGAGCCATTGTATGCCTCTCGGAAGATCTGAACTGATTTATCCTTGGAGACCCTAACTATATCTGTCATGGATTTGGGATTTGTTTTGGCAATACACAAAGAAAGTAGAGTGTTAATTTATTGGAAGAGTACATGGTGTCTGCAGTTATGTTCATGACAGCAGCTTTTTTATGTAAAGCTCCAATTCATATGAGAGCCTAGAGACCCTCAGCACAAGTGCTGAAAGCTATCAGTAAAACATCTCAGTGCTCCAAGTGATCCTATTTATTATATCACTGAAAGCAAAACTGTAAAGTTCCTGCAATTAAAATGAAACTTCATTATTGACTCAAATGTCCTGGGATGATGTATTTGAACAACACGTCAAGTTTGGGAATAGGGATTTCACTTGCAAGGTAAAATGCAGTCCTAAAGAGGCATGCAGTGGAATTAGATCAAGCTTCTGATTCCTAGCAAGTAAGTGTCCAGATCATAGCAGTCCCTAGCACCAGTTACCGTGCTGGTAGACAGCAGCGTGCAGTAGAGAAGCAAAAGCACAGACAGACCCAAAGAGTGAACTGATTTCTACTGGTCATCCATTGGGAGAAAAAGAATGGGAAGGAAAGGTGAGGACAGAAAAAATACCAGCAAATGACTTTAGTATCTAATTCAGCATCGAGAAGGCCAGATGCTGAAACACAGTGAACAGGATGAAGCAGGATATAGTAGTGTTATTTCATTTATACAGTTAGTTCCTGTTAATTGGTGAAAAAGATGTGTAATTTTCTCACCCTTTTCTGCTTCATAAAGAAGTGAGTCATTAATCTGAGACAGGAAAAAAGCAAAAGCATTTCGAAGCATAGTTGGCTTGTAAAATATTTGTTCCGACTATTGCTTCGAGTAGCGTGTTGACAGTGTGCTACTGGTGGTTTACATCTCTATAACTAAAGAGTAAAGCTACCATAAAATTGAGCAGGAAATAACATCAAATTCCATCAGCTTCAAACAAAAATCCAGACTAATTTCTCCTCTGGGATTTAAAAATAATGTGTACATTAAATTTTTAGAAGACATTATAATGTAATATATGCTAATCCCTTTTCCCTCCTCCTCTGCAGGCAGCCCAGCCAGTTTAGTAAAGGCTTCAGCTTGCAGTAGACTTTCCTGCACGGAAACCCCCCAGACTCCCCTCCAAAGAGTCCTTTGCAGGAGAGTGACTCTGTGTGAATCCCAGTGCTGCCAGTCAGTTCCACTCATCCTGCGTTTGGGAGAAGAAGTGGAAGCTTGGAATAATAGATAATTCTTGTTCTTAGTAACCTCCAAGTGTTGAAATTGCACTGGACAGTTTTAGAAGACAAGAGCCTTGTGTAGCCTTTGATTTTCCAGCCGTGCTAAGTATTCTGATCATCATCTCTGCTGTGAGCAGTTGGCTGAAATACTTATTGCAGTAGAGTCTGGTGCAAACACTTGCTACGGGGTGTTCACAGATAAACTTTCCCGGCGTTCTCTACCTCCTTACAAGGCACCTCCCAGCTCCCTGGTGGTAGAGCATTGCGAAATGAGGGCAGGGAAGGTGTGGAGAGGGAATCCTTTGCACTGGAGCAGCACAGATAACCAAATTCAATATGAAGAAACCCCAAAACTCGCTAATCAAACAATTCATAATCTGTCAAACTGTTAAAGTAACTGAGTGTGGAGGAGCAAGAGTGTGGTATGTCCTTGCTTTCCTGTAGAATAGCTTTGAGATCACCAGCTGCTCAGAATAGAAAACGCAGGGCTGAGTGCAACCCCAGTAAGTAAATGAAGGAAGGTCAGAAACATCAGCAATGGGTGATGTGGCAATCTCCCGAATCCAGCCTCACGTGTGCGTGGAGTACAAGGTGGTCTAGGAGCCTTTGCACAGCAGGAGCTGTCTGCGGTGAAATAGCCACTCTGGAGCAGAAGAACCGCTAATGGCTTTCGCTTTTAGGGGCGGATGGATGCCGTGGGAATTCCTGCAGGTTCTGAGCCAGAGCTGGGCAAACTTTGGAGCTTCTCAAGGCCAGCAGAGCTCTGCTGCTGAATTCAACCCTTTGCGAAGCGTGCAGCGTTTTCAGTCTGCCCTTGCCCTGCTGGTGCAAGCTGCCAGCAGGAGCCCTGCAAGGGCCGGTCACTGCCTGGCGGGTGTGGATCCCAAGGGAAGGTACTCTCTCAGTATACTCTGGCTTGGGTTTCCCTTCCCTCCCGCCTTTTCTGGGGTGTTGGGGAAGTTTTTGTTGCTGTACTCCCCCAGTTTGAGTGCAGGGACATTTGTGTCTTCAGAAAGGACTGAGTTATTTATACCTCCTGAGAGGAGAGTCGCAGGGGGTGTCCCTCCAGCACAGCTGACTGGAGGAGCTGGGCTTCCTCACACCGATCGCTGGCCAGCTGAAAGCAAAGGAACTGCTTTAACTCTTACAGAGTGTTATAGATACCTTTGTCAGACTTATGCTTGTCTTATCTTTTCACCTGTCCTTGTGGTCAAGCATTTGATAAAATGCTGTTTGTTGATGAAAAAAAGAAATGTTGGTGCAAAAAAAGTATTCACCTATCCTACTGTGATCTGCAGCTGTGTCCTTACAACACACACTTCTCCGAAGTCTCCGTTGTACCTGTCAGCAGATTTTAGTGCTGTTCCCCAGCACGTATGGATTACCACATCAATTCAAGGGGTTTGCACAGTTTGGCTTTGCCAGTGACCAGGCACTTTCCACAAGCTCTGCAGATTATGACTAGCAATATTTGTTCTGCAGCTCAGACTTACTCCAGCAATAACACTAACCTGGCCTGGGGCTGGTTTTTATCACGTCTTGCATTCTTTGCTGCTCCTTTTACTGAAGTTGCTTCATTCTGTTGTTGTTTTTTGTTTTGTTTTGTTTCATCATGATCTATAGAAATTGACCCTGCTATGGGAGGAAAAAGGCAGTTCTTAGAACAAAAATAGGACGTCAGAGCAACACTTAACATGATCCAAATAATCCTGTCTTGTTTGACTATAACATTATCTCCTGCACCCTTTTCTTTCAGATGGGATCTGAACCCATGTAAAGTTCTAGTAGATACATTACTATGACATTTCTGGTTTCCTTCAACTGCCTTCTATTTGCTCTGAAGAAACATACTGCAGGGTAGTTTCATGGGCTGGCAGCCACCTGAGCCCTGCTTGCTGGATCCCTCCAGGTGCCATGGAGTATTTTCAGCAAGATTGCAACATCCTCTTCATCTTGATCAAGAAAGGTCAATATTTTTGTTTTGCAATAGCTTGAAAATGTTGGGAAATGGATTCATGTAGGTGAAACAAGAGAGAAATTCAGATCTAGCTCTGAATAGATAGCCACTGCTGGAAGAAAAAGGGGCTCCAGCCAGGGCACCACCACAATGAAACCGTTCTGCCATATAGACACCAATGAGAATAGAGAGTCATTCATCAGTGTTCCTGAGCTCCTGTGCTGCTGTGATGATGTTTGGATAGACTGCAGAGCTGTCGACTGAGCGAAGGTGAAGTTTATTCTACCTGACTATTTGTCACTGAAGGCATGACAGAAACACTGGTGTTCTGGTGCTCCAGAGCTTTCAAAAATAAAAAGTAGCCTTTCTCTGGGCCTAAGTGCATCCTGTAAAACTGAAATACAGACACACCAGTTCTTCAGGGGCACTTAATGGGAACTCTCCTCCTCTCTCATGAACAGTATCATGTTCTTTCCAATTTGTCTTTCCATAACACAGATCGTTTTTCTCTCTCTGGCAATAGGAACCTGTAACTTGGTCATCTTTTTGTGCCTCTGATTCTATTCAGAAAGCTGATTATATCTCTAGGTGACATATTGGGCAATTTTTATGTTCTAGATATTTGAAGAAGAGTATTTGGAACAATCTTCTGCTCAGTGCAGCTGAAGCCACTGTCTTTTGAAAGGTGTGTATGGAACAGTTCCTGAAGTTGGCTGAGCTGGGTAAAAAGGGTCTAAAATGTCACCTATATAGATATAAACATAGAAAAAAAAAGGATGAACATGTGTTGCTTAGTATTATGGTAAAGCTTAGGAACCTCATTCCTCATTGTGCTGGGTGCTGTCCAGGAAAACGCACCACAAAACAATGAACAAAAGGCTTTTCTGCCACAAAGAGCTTACAATTTAAGAGACTACAGGGTGGAGAAAGACAGTGGAGCATAAAGAAATAAACAGCTGCCTCTGAATTCTTAGGAGACTGGTACAGTTGTCATTGCTGGGCATTTAAAGGAAAGTGGATAAGAGCACAGCTTCAAAATCCCCCAGTGGCCTATTCTATGAAGAATAAATGTATTTATGTGACATGTCAGGATCGATGACTGTATCTTGTGAAAGCTTCCCTTCCCTTCCCTTCCCTTCCCTTCCCTTCCCTTCCCTTCCCTTCCCTTCCCTTCCCTTCCCTTCCCTT
>WUAM01000162.1:5826989-5865754 GCA_024336885.1 Actenoides hombroni | reverse complement strand
GGCCCCCTGCTCTGGGTGACCCTGCTGGATGGAGCAGGGGGTGCCACCAGATCAGCTCCAGAGGGCCATTCTAGCTCCTATCATGCTGGGATTCTGTGAAGACCATTCTGGTTTTTGTTGCTCTTTTAAGGCAGGTAGAATTGACTGTGCCACACTCACAGCAGACACGAGCAGGTTGGTACTGAAGGTGCTGTCTGTGGAGGGATGCTTTGCCTCCAAGTGCTGGGTCTTGTCACTATTTTTCGCCTAATTCCGTGGTTTGGGAGGTTGTGAGCTCCGAAGGGTTAACGGTGAGCGAGCAGAGCTGCTGTAATCCTCCAGGCCTGCCAGCACGCTGCACTGTTGGTGTGTCAGAGCAGGGCTTGGGAGGAAGCTGTGCTGGCTCCAGCAGCTGCCTCAGCCATGGCTGCTGTCATTTTGGGTCTCTGCTCCTAACAACATGGCTGACGGAGCAGGTAGAACGAACGACTCCCCTGCTGGCTACAAAACTATCTTCTTTTACTCCCTGCCGCACGCAGAAAATGCACGGCCTCTGAGACAGAGCCCTCACCCCCTCCCAACCCAAGCGTGGCATGGCGGGAACCTGTGCCCTTGTAGGGGGGGAGGCACGAACCCCTGTTTGACAAACAACCCTTGTCCTGACCGTGATGGTGAACACAGTGCAGATAAACCCAACTGCCCTCTGCCCTACTTCTCCTCTGCTCTAAGCAATTAATTCTCCAGCAAAATAACCAGAGGGAGCACAATTTCCACAACGTTGCTATTTCCTAAAATCCGCATTGGCTTCGTCCTTACGTTGACATTGCAACCATCTGGTACCAACACTTGGACACCAAGTGGGGCAAATCCACCCTCCAGCCTCTAAAGAAGTGCTCTCAGTGAACCGTGCTCGTTTTCCCTTGTATTTTTAAAAAGACTGTACACTTTAAATTGGAGAGAGCAAAAGCAATTTGGAAATGCCAGAGCTGGACTTCACTTGGGCTCTGTTTGCAGCCACGTGGTGTTAGCTCCGGTATTTTTAGGGTTCCCATCTCACTTGTTATTCAAACGTCTGACATACTTAGCCACATCACACCTTTGCAAGTTAAAAAAGCAAAGCACAACAAAAGAACACAATTGTTGTGCTCTTCTAAGTCGAGAACCAAGGCACAGAAACGGTGACTCCAAAGTCCCAAACCCATCTGTAGCTAGGTCATCGCCCTGCTCTCTGGGTTCCTCTTCTGCACCCGTCTCTCCCAAGGGGCTGACACTCCTGATAGGAAAAGCTGTACTTTCTTGGTAGCATAGGTGGTTTTTTCCTCTGTACATCTCTGTAGCACAGAACATAATAGTTATACTCACCAAGTGAGGCATGCAGCTGTCCACGGGCAAAGCTGAGACAGTGACCTACCTGTTCTGGGATTCCTCATTCGCAGGTCATGAGCCAGAGCGTCTGCAAACATCTCGGAGCAAGGGGCCTGGTGAGAAGTGTCCCGCTGGCATTCCTTCCTTTGGGAAGCTCAGGAAAGGAGGTGCCACATCTTCCAGCCTTGCTGGGAGAAAGGAAACTACAACAAACCCCTCAAAGATGGCCCTACTAGATGAGGCTGAAAGGCCAGCTTCGGGCCCGTTAGAAGGGCTGGGAATGGCTGCTCAGGGAAACGTAACAGGCAAGGCAAATACGACCTTCCTGAGGTTTACCTTTCCACCTGCTAGCAAGAGGTGACGAGGGAGTTCTAGATTTGTGGCTTACATCCAGCCCGTCACATTTAACGGGGCTCAGCAGACCTTTATTAGAATTGGACTAGTCCTTTTTAATCAGTTTTTCCTTTTGACCTCCACAACATCCTGTGTCAATGAGTCCCACTGCTTCATTCTGCAGTCCGTGGAAAAACACCTCCCTTCGTGACTTTTTAATCCTGAGGCTTGGTAATTTCCACTGGGAGCCTCTCGCTTCCTTCTTTTTCTGAGAAACAATGAGGAGTTGTTCCGCTTGCCACTCTAGAAACCCCAGTTCTCTGATAATCTCCCTGGGTTGTGTTTTCTCGGGACTGAAGGGTCTCAGTCTCTGTCCGAGCGAAGCCTTTCAGTGTTTCGACCATCCCTTCTGGCCTCCACTGTTTATTTTCCTGTTCTGCTATGGTGTTGGTGGGTTAGAGTGATCAGAGGTACATCCACTCCTCAGGCCGTGAGTGCACCATGGATTTGTATAGTGGCAGCTGATGGTTTTCTGATACATTCTTTACTCCCTTCCTGGTAATTCTCAGGGACTAATGCCAGGGATTCACATGACATTTTCTGAGAAGTATGGATAGAGGAAGGAGGACAAAGGCTTCCCATGATCTGTGTGTACCCCCTAAAGACAAAGCAAACTCATTTTAACATGGGAAGAAAACATCAATGTGTTTTTCATGGCTTTAGCCCTTCCACTGCTGGCTGAAGCAAGCTAACCCTCCTCTCACCCCAAGATCTGGAGGGGCATCACGGACCGAGGGATACTGCACATCAAGAAAGTCACTCTTGGGGAAAGCAGATGGAATCAATGGCATTGGAGCCCAAGAATTCCACTTGAAGGTCAGGAATAGGAAAAAAACGTAGACAGGGTGTGGAGCAGGGAGACAGGAGCGGAAGAGCTGTGGGTCCTTTGTCTCACTTGGAAGGAAAAGCAACTGGTTTAGGTCACAGCATTTTGCGTGGTGAGATTGGGCAGGGATAGGATAGGTCAGAGGTATTGCAAAAGCAAGGGCAGGTGTACTGATGGATTATCTGACACAGATCGTGAACAAGAATTGGGAAATTCTGCAGAGGCAAACAAAAAACTTGAATACTTTACGGCTTACTGAAAGTTTAACTTATTAACTGTACTGTTAAAATGTGATTTAAACACTGGATAGGATTCTGGTGATTTGAATTTGTAAATACTGGTGGGATTTGTCAGTTAGCCTGGTGTCCCTGTCCAGCTGTAATTTAAAAGCAGAGCTTTCTTCCAGCTGTTTCCCAGACTAACAGCAGCCTGAGACTCATTCATTGTGATTCATGGCTGTGCAGATGACTGACCTTACTATTGGAAGGTGAGGAGAACTTCCTCGGGTAGCATGTAGGCCACATCATCACCTCTCTTCTAGCCTGCTTAGAAGCCCCCCAGTAGAAGGGGACCACGCTCCAGGCTGAGGAGGCACAACTCTGTTAGCCTGTCCTCACAGCAGAGGTGCTGGGGCCGGTTTGTCAATGCCCTTTGGTTTTCTCCAGCAAGGAGGGTGGAGATGAGTGTGTCCTGCTCCCAGCAGCTTCCCCTGCCTGCTGGCTGAAGGAGTCCTGGAACACCACTGCCTGAGCTGCCTCGTGAGCTGCGGCAGCATCACCATCGGGGCGTTCAGACCTCTCTGTAGCTCTCCTGGAACTTATGTGTCAAACTTGCAGTAAACCCACAGTTCTTTTCACCGTTAATAACTGTCCTGGGGAAAAAGGCCATGAGCTGAGAAGCCATTACTGCTCCTCTGCCTGCGTGGAGCTGCCCAGCCGGGATGCGTGCTCAGGCAAGGAGCCTTTGAAATGCTCCTGGCCCGACGGCATTTTTAGCTCCAGCTCTAAACTCCACTCTTAGTTATAATGGTGCCACACCATTTCCATCTCCTGCACTGGGGTAAGAGGGCAGAATGCAGCCAGTAGTGTACGATGGCCCTGTTGTGATGAGGGTGATTAGTGCAGGAGATCTGGCAGCAGCCTTTGCTGGGGAAATGTGAAGTGCCCCAGCTCCTGCCAACTTGAAACGCTACCAACAAAAGGGTTTGGTTGGCAGCGCCCGGAGCGGGAGGGACGTGAATTGAGAGCGGCTGGCAGGAGAGGTTTTGTCACGTTTGTAAAGAAATGTATCTTTGTAAAGAAATGAACAGTTTGTCACAATGTAAAGGTACACAAAGGACTATTGGCCCAGCAGCAGGGAACTCGCCTTCCCCTCTCAACTGCAACCAGGTCACCCAGCCCCTTGTTCCCCGAGCCCAACCTGGTGCTGTAGCTGCAGCAAAGCTGAAGACCTGAGGTGAATTAACACTGATCTCCGGTGCAGGAAGAGCATGAACCTCCCCAGGCGCTCTGGGCCAAATCCATCCCTGGTGTGACATCATTTGACTTACATCAGACTTAATTTTAGCCCAGCTATCTGCACTGGCTTTCACAGTAACCAAGCTTTCCCCTTACTTCCAAAGTAAGGGTGATGAAATGAACCAGGTCAAAGGAGACTGAGCACTGGAGAAAAACCTTGATCCCAGTTCAGAGTTTTGCCTGCTCGGGGACAGGCTTTGGCTGGCCATGGTAATCACGGGGTGGTTACGGCGTGCTCCAGACATTGCATAACTGCCAGTTTAATTTACTGCCAATGTTATTCAGTGCTGAGGATTTAATTCTTCTGAACATTAAAGCTCACATCTGGGTTAACCTTCTTTTCATAAGTCACTGTATATTATCTTCACAGAAGCGAGGGATACAGTCTTAGTCTCTTGCTGTTCACAAGTGTGGTAGTTGTTTTTCTCTCTTAACTGTTGTTAGATTTTGTTTTCAACGTGCATGTTCTGTGCATGTACCTCCTCAATCACCATGACATTTTCCAAGTCCACCACCAGCTCCTCTGAAATCTCCAGGTATTGGGTTAAATTTCTGGATCTGTTCTTGGATGAAGTACCAGCTTTTCATCCCATGTCAGATGTCAGTATTTAAGCATCCTATTAGAGCAGGAACAGGTTTTTTTAACCCTGACTCTCTTCAAACTTCTTACACCGCCTGAGCTTTGCTACATTCCATGTTGAAATCCTTGACAATTCAGTCTTGTAATAAAATGGGTCATCACAAATTTTACTCCAGATTAATTTAACTTCTTGATTATCATAGTTTTAAAAATATTTGTATTAAAAATTCTCTTCTTTAAAAGGTGTTGGGAGGTTTTTCCATTATACTTTTTTTCAAGCCCACTCTCTCCACACTCTTCAACATTTTATTTTCTTACATGCTCTGCAGGATCTTCTTTTCTTTTGCAGTTCACTCAGATGAATTCTGGCCACTGGACCAAGAAGTGTAGGGATGCGTGGCTGCAGCACAGAGAATTTATTTTTCCCCTGGATTTGTTTACCTCACCACTGCCTCTTTGCTCTTGACTCACAGAGGTATGGATTCTACCTCAAAGAACAGCACTGGGAGGTAAACTGTCTCCAGTTTAACAGTAGACGGCTTTTAGTGCTGTCCCTGTTGGCATGTGAAGGTCAAACAGAATTGCTTCTTACTTCTGCTGACCTAGTCCAGCTCTTGAATTCTGTAAAAAACAGTGTTGATTATTCAAAAGAAGGATTTTAGTTCAACTGAGCTCTGTTCTCTGTATCAGATGGAGAAGCTTAATTGTCAGTAACAGCGAACACTTGCTTGTCATTCAAGTCATTAAGTGGGTTCTCAATACACGGAAGTGTCAAAGCTGTTGAGAAGAAAAGGATTTATGTGGAGTTTTCTAAGAAAGACAATCCACTGTCGTTTTGAAAGAAAGGAATCGAGTCAAGTTCAGAAACAGTAATATAACCTGCCTCAGTTATATTGAAATAGTCTGGTTTGCATTTGTCATGATTTTATGACAGCAGATAATGTGACCATAATTTTCTCTGTTCAAGTGTCCTGTTAAGATTTTCAGGATTTGTTAGGATACGTTTTTATTTCACAGGTATTTATGTTTCTTAAGCACTCTGTAAAGAAAGAAGAAAGGCTCATTTTCACAAGTGCACAGAGTGTTTGGAATATTGTTATATTTACATTTGTCTCCCTTTGGCAGAAAAATTACAAGATTGTAAGCTGCATTACTTAAACCTCTTCACTAGAACGGAGTCAATTACTGTAGCTAAGATCCCCCTCAGAGAAGACAGTAGGAATAACAACAACGTGCTTCACAAATTTCCCAAGCAGTTAAACAAAAGTAAAGCAGCATTTTATTTCAACATCCTTAAAACACGTTATAATTTTTCTCTTAGAATTTTAGTAAATTTTTTGAAGCATCCTTCTTTACAAAAAAAGCCCCAAGATCTTATTTGCCTGAAAGCAATTTTTGGTTTTGACTGAATGAAATACTGTTTTAAAAGTCCTTTTGGGCTAACTCGTAATAAAATTGGTTAGATTTTTTGTTTGGTTGGTTTTCCTTTCCAAAAGTACCAGTAAGATGAGAAAACAAGCTCTTGGCGAAATTCTACTCTCTGGATTTCCAACGTCATCTAAAAGGGGCTCCTTAAAAATGAAAGTGACTGTCTTGTGTAGATCGGTGATGATTTTTTTCTCCCAGTTATCAGCAGCGCTCAGTGCTTGGCACTTGCATACCCATCTTTCATCTTCAAATGTGTTGCCTGAACACACAAATGGGACTGATTAAAATCCTTCACACAGCCACAGCTGTAGCGCGTGAGACCGTGCGGATGGAATGGAGGAGGGAACAGACCTGCAGTCCTCTTGCTTCTTCCAGGAAACCCAAGCCTGGAACTCTTGTGTGAAGGTCTAAAATCTGTTAATGAAGGTACCGAGTCATCTGTTCTTGAATCGACCCTTCAAACGAGTTTGAGTGCCCTGTGAGAACTTTCCCTATTCCAAAGCACTGCCCAAGCTCCGTTTCTTCCAGAGCTCAAACAAACTGAAAAGCGTTTCTGTGAAACAGCAGCTGGAGAATTCTGGGTAATGATGGGTGAATCAATATGCTCAGCATCCTGCTTTCCTTCAGAATTCCTGTGTACAGTACAGCAGCGAATATTTACATTTCAATACACAGATTGCTTCCTCTGCTCTTTCAGAGCTGTCTTGTTGGAGCCCTGGAGCTGCCCGAAGAGGGTTTGGGCTTTACGGGGGATGGAAGTATGATCTGAAAGAGAGAGGTTTGTTTTATTCCCCTGTCCCAAAACTGTCAGGAATATAACAGCATAACTCCTTTGCCAAGTGAATAGTCAAAGATGCCTCTTTTTTGACAGATTTTCTTCTGAAAGCCGTGGCACAATAACACTACTTAAAGTTATTTAACTTATTAAAAAGAAATATGACTTCATGTGACAGATATGAGTTGATGCTTTAATAATATATGGTACAGGATGCAAAACAGTGAAATATCTCCACTGTCACCTTTTCCATTCTATTAGAAAAACATAACTTTGTGTTAGGGTGATCTCTTCCTTGTTTATCTTGTTTATGGTGGCATTAATCAATTAGCTGAATAGAAAGAGAAGCTACAGCTGAAACTAGGTAATGCCTTGGCTTGGATTTGTTTGCAGAGGTTTACAAACTCCCATGAAGAATGTCACAGTTAACAGTGTATGCAAATGGGGATGAATAAATCTGTAGTAAACCCCTCTAAACCAACGTGACTAACTTGTATGTCTTGTAAGCAGTACCAGGAGGTGTGTGGATGTGTTTGTCATTCATTAGAGTGATTAGATCTTGTTAGTGCTTCTGCATCATAGAGGCATTAATATTACATGCTGGGCTAGAGGCTGCGTGTATATACAGGAGTGCATTTGTCAGGGCAAAAAACCACGTGTGTCCTGAAGAATTTATGATCTGGGAAACAAAACTGAATATTGGGGGGAAAAAAAAAAAAAAGTCATGAAGATGGTGTTAGACCAGGACAACAGAAAGAAAAGCACATAAACCCACAACCCTATGCCCTCGTGAATTAATGGAGTTAAAAATGGTGCAAGGTTTTAAACATCTTTTAACGTGGAAAAAAAAAAAAGAAAAAGAAAAGGCCAATTTCACAAGCCATTGGGCCCTGGAACAGCACGAACAGGAGCTCCAAGGGGCAGAGCAGGTCACATGAAGGAATAACCTGGGAGAAACACCATAAAGTTAGTTTTATGCACATGGATGAAATGTGCATGAAATAAATGCAGCAGTGATGGCTCTATCTGTAGTTCTTTTAATAAAGAACTGGTTTATTGTGATAGCTATGGAACCCTTTGAAGTTATTACTTGGTATAGGCAATACTAAAGAGGATGAACCTCTCGTACACCCAGTAGTCATAGTGCCCTACACGACAGACAGGTAACTGAAAACTAATCTGAGACTGAAGACTTCTGAAGACAATGTGGTACTTCCTTTCCTGCTGATATTCTTTTTCCTAGAGAGTGACATTTCTTTAGCCTTGTTTCTTGTATGAACTTCTTGGTAACAACACGACAACAACTCAGTGCCTGTAAAACCAAATTGGCCCCTTGATTGTGAGAATTATTTATAGGGATGTTGCCATGGAAGCTCCAAACTTCTCATTGCAGCTGAAGCCTTCCCTGCTGCAAACTCTTCTCTTCCTTTTGAGTTTCACGAAAGTTGCAACAATCCTCTTTGTAGAGCTGCATATCTGAATTGAAGATGAACTAAACTGTATAACCTACGGAACTGGAGGTTCTTTTTCTGAAAAAACCCCACAAAGTGATTCCATTAACAAAGGCACACCTACCTCCTACCAACGTGCCAAAGGGCACAGCTCAGCTCTGGCAGCACTGCCCTGGATGTGCTGGGTGGATCTCTTCTGCTGAAGAAAGAAAGGTTGTTTCTTTTTATCCTAAAGAAAAACTTAAAAGATAGCAAATATAAAGGAATAGATGAATACTTTGTAACAACGGGACCTGCTTTCAAGAGCTGGTAACTGTATTTACTTCTAATTGAGACCATTTAGCTCTTCTGGAAATTGGTCCTTATCTTCAGCCATCTAAACACACTGGACTGGTTTACAGACCTATGATATTAAGTATCTGGAGTTTCTATTGATTTTACGGCTGAAAATTGGGCTTTTTTTATTTAGCTGCTCATTGAAGCTAAGCCACTATCTTGAAGATCGCGAGTTCGAAAATTTGGCTTGGGGTCTTGAGAACAAATCCCGTTTTTAAAGATGAAGTAGAAATGGAGAAACTGGGGTATCCTGGATTATTTCACTGTATGTCTCCAGTAGTTCTTTCTGATCACTTTCAGTCACAGCCCTGCAGTGTTTTAAACAGGTGACTGTTGACTTACATGGAAGAGAACAAAAAAACCCCAGGGATACTTTCCAAGGCACAAAACATTTCAAGTTTAAAAGTATCAACTACTTGAAAATATAATGAAAGAGAACAGGCTTATACAACACAGACACTGCTCTGGAGGCTTGTTTACACAGTTAATGTCCCAAGATGTTGTTCTTGTCCAACAACAGTTGGACAGGGTAATCTTAAAGGTCTTTTCCAAACTAAACAATTCCATGATTCTTCACCATAACTTAGATGCAAAGTTTTCAAAATATCTGTACCTGCTTCCTAAATATCGAGGAGTTGAGGCAAACATTTTCGGGAACAAAAATGTTGAACAAACTATATTGTCCTGGATATCTGCTTCTAGAAATAACCAAATGACTTGGATGAAAAGGCTGGTCTCCATCTATTTCAGAAGGTTTGTTTGCCAAGTGCTGCACATGCATTTGAAGACTTCTTTAATTCAAAGTGTGTGTTTCAGAGACTTCCCGGTAATCTCTGGGCAGACCTGTGTTACTGCAGCGTTCAGGCTGAAACCATTTAGCTGGGACATGCGAAAATCAGTGTTTCCCATAACATCAGCATGTACAAATTCAGGATACAGTAGGTCTTATGGAATAGATTAACAACAGCAGTGAGCAAGACATTCAACCCAAAAGACAGAGAGAGAAAACAGTGACATGACCTAGTCCTGCAGCCAGATGCAGTTTTTCCTGCTGGCTTATCATGACATATGGAGAGGCCTTTCTCTATAAGGATGTGGCCCTGGAGTGTGTCTGTCTTCTCTAGCTAATTACTTAGTTCTTATTTCCATCTGTACATGTATTAAGATGACTTCTGTATACCAGATACTGGAATTTTCAAAGTGTTTAATCCAGTTGAGAAGAATCCTTCTGAAATCACCAATCTAAGGTTGCAGAGACAATTCCATGGCTCTTACCTCCTAGAAGCTCATGTTCTCCCCCACGGGTGCTGTGATCCGTCCCGAGCATGGGCACCTGAAGTGATGTTCCTCCCGGTGACGTTTGGCATTTCCTGGGGCTGGCTGGGGTTGTAGTGATGCAGATTTCATGGATTGAATAATAGAGTAACCACACGTGTGGGGGAGAGAAGGGCACATAGCTGTGCTTTGCTCCTTAATGTTGGATGTTTGGATAATCACTTAGCTGAAAGTTCTTCAGCTTAGGGAACTTGCTAGTCTGGTGCTGTCTTTTCCAGAGAAAATGAAACCTTAACAGCCATTCAGCTAACAAGTGTTTGATTTCTGGTTCAGATATGGGCTAAGGAAAGGGCGTTTTTCATAAGCACTAGTTATTAGTCTTCCCCTACACCTACTGAAGTAGAATGCCCAGGAACTTCAACAAGAGAAATGTTCATTCATTGTCAGTAAGGATTTTTCAGCAGGTCCACACTTCTGACTTGAGCATGTAATTTTTGTACCAGTGTGGCTATTAGTTTAAAATGGTGTGGGATTAGGGAAAGACAATTTTGTACACTTGCTTTTTCTGACATAAATCAACTGATTCAACATTTACTGCTGTAAATAACAACATTCTGTGTCTAGACGAGTCAAACCACATATCCAGGTTTAGCAAGCAATCGGTCCACCAGAGTGGACCACAAAAGCAGATTTTTAGGCCAGCAGGACTTTGATGCAAAACCAAGTATTACTTTTAAAACAAACGATCATCACTCTCTGTTAAACACAGTGCCCCTGATTTAAGCCTGCTGCAGTTATTGTGGGTGTTTCCATTTATCCCCCTGGGCTTTGGGTTAGGTGGTAGGTTCTGTGAGTTTCAGGAAATGCTCTGTTCAGAAACAGGTGAGTAAAATAACTCACAAATACTAATGTGTTTTACTGTATCTTCCTTTTTCCACACATTTGAACACTCCCTCATAGCTCTTCTCTGCAAAAATAGACCACCATCAGGCAGAAACTGAGAATAAGAAGTTTCATTTCAAGAAGTGAGTGTTTTCAGCAAGCTGTGAACACATTAAGGTGGTGTCATAGCATGGAAACTCTCTTGCAATCTGAACCGCTGTGGTCACTGATGCTACCTGCTATAATTAACTTAGCAAAGGGACTTGAAATGCTTATTCACTTGGAAACTTCACAAAACCTGACTTAAGCATCAAATTAAGTAGGCAAAATAATTTTGCATTTTGTTTTCATCATGATCTCAATATTACAAAACTGATGCACTGCAGCATGTTTTAAATTCCATTTTGCATCTGCAAAGCCATAGCCATCATTAAAGGCTAATCACTTGCCAGTTTGATTTGAAGAACAGACCTGAACAAATGAGCATCTGGAAAGAAAATACATAAATGTTGACTTTGAAATAGATTAACCAAAGAAGCCCAGAATGGTAGAGGAATTCTTTGTCTGTAAAAAGTATTCACAGTCTGAGATCTTGCATGGCATTTGTGATTGTGAAAAAAACTATTTTCAAAAAAACCTATTTTCTAAACAAACATTAAGGTAGCATCATAGAATCGTTCTGGTTGGAAGAGACCTTGAAGATCAAGGCCAGCCCTTGTCCCAGCACTGCCAGGGCACCACAAAACCCTGTCCCTCAGCACCACAGCTCCACGACTTGGAAACCCCTCCAGGGATCACAGGGACACCACCAGCCTGGGACAGCCCTGGACAACCCTGGAGGGGAAGAAATTGTTCCTAATACCTAATAATGTGCTCTGACATCTTAATAGCAGTGCACCTTTCAGCGCGTGTCAGTGAGTGCTGTAACAGCGAGAGGGAAGCTTTACCAGCTGGAGCCTCGTGGGGACGGTTCAGATTCGGTGGGAATTGCCAGCCCTGCAGTGTCACCCGGCTGCCCTGCCCGCTAGTCCCGGCTGGGTCAGGAACTGCCCTGTCCGAGGAAGGGAGCGAAGATCTCTCCTGGGTGCAGTTCACATTGCAACTCCTGCCGCCTGGCTGGGGCTGCGGGGACGAGCCTTCCCCATCCATTCCCCATCCATTCCCCATCCATTCCCCATCCATTCCCCATCCATTCCCCGCAGCTGAAACTTCCCCCAGCCTCCCTTCTTCCCCGTCTAGCGACTGGGTGGCCCTGGGGTGAAATGGTTCAGCTTTCTGATCTGAAGGAAAACCAATCTTCCTCTTTCTCTCTCTTTTCTCTAATTCTCCCCTGTGGAGGATGGCTGTTTGTCAGAGCAGCAGCAGCAGCCTGCTCCACTTGCAGCCGTGGGACTGGCTGCCCAGCCCGGGTGAGCCCCGGGTGGGAACCCACAGCTGGGCCAGGAGGGCTCTTTGAAGGGGTCCCAGATAACGTACCGGATCTGCCAGCTCGGGGGAGTGGAGTTCAGACCTCGCTTGCAGCGATACCACAATCAGCAGCTATCATTAGATGACATCAGATAAAGCTGGATTGTACTCAAGTTTAAGGCCAATTGGGGTTTTTTTCTGCTCTTTGCAGCATGTTTCCACATCAGGCTACTACATGCTGCTTTGATTCCAGAGAACATTCTCACAGGGCTTGTTACCACACTCTTTATCCCCAAAAGGAGACTGAAACACAGGCTTAAGTATTTCCTTGAATCGGGGCTTAGAATCCAATCCTGCTGTAGCAGGAATATTTACTGTTCCAGAAATATGATTTTCCTGGCTTCTCTGATTCATCTGTGATCAGTGAGTCAGAATGGCTGTGAGAAGTGGATATTTTTTTAAACCATCCAAATTTCCTGTTTTTTAAACCGCAAAATAATTGAGATCATTGAAAAGATCTGGATCCTTCCAAGCATGGCTAGCTCAGCACATTGGGTGGACTTGTGATCTCTGCGATGCTTCTGTTCCAATACGAAGTTTGCAGTGTGGCCTGAGCATGACAGGGTGCTTCTTAATACTTTAGCTAACATTTCTTAACGGCACAACGTACTTCGAAGAAAGGAGAAAGGATTTGTCTGAATTCAGAAGCCTGTAAGGAAGGCAGTGTCACAGAAACCCAGGGAGAGACGTGCAGGCAAAGGGGCGAATTGGATGTCTGGTGGGATAAAGGGAATATCTGCACTTTTGCAACTGGAGTAATGCAGGAGAATAGGAATTTACATAGGAAGCCTGTAGGAGAAGCAGGAATTGAATCCAGGCATTCCAAATGCCAGCCCAGAGGTTTCTCTTTCCTTCTCATTCAAGAAAGAAAAGAACAGGAAAAAATAACCAGTTTTGCTTGATTTTCTGGGATTTCAGAATGCTTTCCATTCCACACGAGCCAAAAGCTTTTGAATTTTTTTCAGAAAGAGCTGGTAAAAGCCTAAAGACCCTCTTCTGACATACTGGGTTTTTAATGACTTGGAGAGTGAGTTTCACCCAGAAAGCCTGGCCTCTGATTTCTTCTTTCTGTTGCTTTTCTGTCACCTCCAGGGCCTTGTGTGGTCTGTAGCTACCCTGCTCACCACCCCAGGCACCGCGCAGCAGCACGCTGAGGTGCCACTCGTGTGGCACAGAGGGTTATGCAGAGAGCTCTTGGCAGGTATTGTCCCGATGGAAATGAGCTGTAGCAGCAAATCCCAACTTGTACCTCTCCCATCCCATGCTGGTAGCCCAGTCACTGGGCCGTGTGCTACCCCAGGGGAGATGAATCACTGCTCTCCTTTCAGTCAGCAATGACATCCTTGCCGAAACGAGGAGCATTGTGCAGTTGTCACATGGGGGGCCAGAGGGGTGTTTCAGATACACTATTCTAATGGAAACCTGAAGACAGCAGTGCCATCAAGCTCTGCTAATAAGCATTTCTTTGCTTTTAATGAAGACACAGTTCCTGGGTGTAGGGCAGGAGGAGACAGTCAGATTGCTGCCTACTTCTCCAGGAGAGGTTGGAGCTGTGCAGAGTCCACATCCAGCCTGGGATACACAGAAAGCAAAAAGCTGTCCTCTGTCCTTCACACAGGGAGTTGCCACTTAAGTGCTCCTTCCCTTCAGAGGAATTATTGCTGTTTAGGGGCGTGAAATAGCTGTGAACAAGAAAGGAATGTGATACAAATTGTTCTGTGCAGAACTCAAACTAAGCCTGTCACTGCCTCCGCGTGCGCTTCTGCAACTGCCATTCACATAGTCCCACAACAAGATGCCTGAATTATGCATTTTCACATTCCCTGGATATCTAAATCATGCCACTGACTTCAGCTGAAGTAATTTTGACCTCATGAATGCATTAGAAATGGTTTGTTAGGGGACCACCAAGGGTTGCGGGAGCAGATGGCTGCTCAAACTGGGGCTTTAAGGAGGAGATGATATGATTTGCAAATACCATTGCTCCCTCTCTTCTCCTATTTAGGGGACCACTGTGGAAAACTATGTTATCTCTCTTCCTCCTCTGCCACCCCCTGACCAATAAAAAGTACTGGGAGGTCTCAGTGCAGAAGAGCACACGGTGCCTGTACCACCAGAGATGGCTGCTGCAGGGGAAACAGAGACCAGGAAAGGAAGATGATAACAACCAGGCCAGTCACCAGAGAGATTTTGAGGAGTTAACACCAGCCAGATATCAGAAAATCAGATCTCTAAAAGTCCTCCACAGAGGTGAGGATTTTTGAGGTTAAATCTGATGGAAGGATTTAGAGAAAAGGGTCATTGGCCTAGAAAAGTAAGAGGGGTGGAAGATCTTGCAGCAAGGAATGAAGCTGCAAAATAAATCAAGATTTGATCAAGAATAAACCCAGGAGTTTGTAGAGAAAAATCAAAGAAGGAAAAAGTAAAATGGGCAAGGAGAGGAAGTTCACAGGAGGTGTAAAGAGGGAGTTGCTTTTAAATACTTCAGGCAAGGTCTTCACTTCTTTTTGCAACTGGAAACAAATCCAGCAATCATCGCAGACCAAGCCCAGAAAGCTCCCTGTACCTCTGCCAGCAAATTCATTACACGAAGATTCAGCTCTTCTAAACAGAAGGATAAGTTTCTGAAGAAGGCTAAAGCCTTTTTGCAGGGAGAACATAAACCAGGAATGTTTCAGGGTCCACTGCTGGCTGCTTTAAGGGAGGAGGAAGAAGTGAGCAATTTTATGGCCTGCTTTAGAACAGCAAATATGAAATTATAGGGTTTTCCATTCAAATACCTTATTATATATCAAGGGCACATCAGAAAAAAAGTAAAAGGAAGAGATTAAATCCCTGAAGGACTGAATGTGGTTGGAAAACAGTCTAGAAATACAATCTGAATCTGATGTAGGTATCAAGAGACAGCACCAAGGTACTGCACAGCAAGCTTACAGCCAAAATAAAGATGAAATTAAAGTACAGGAATAAGACGACCACAAATAAATAAAAAAACCATCACAAACGTTGAATATTCAAGAGGATGTGATTAAGAGTGAAGACCAATATGAAGAAAGAATAAAAAGTAGAAGGTGGATGATCACAGGAAATTATAGAGGTACAACTGAACTCCTGGAAAAGGGGATGGGAAAAGCAGGGTGGAAGGAAAGCACTGGGAAGGAGAAGGTGCCACCGTAGCAGAGGATGAAAGAGCCAGGATGCCAACCTTTGGCAAATACATCACAGGGCCCCAGCTTCACCCAGGTTCCCAGTCAAGGACCTTCCAGTGCTGCCCTGAGGAGGCACTCACCACCCCTCTCTAGAAGAGGACAAGGGACATTGATTTTAAATGTAATGAAGTCCTGGGTTCAGCTGATGAGAGGTCAGGACAGATGAGTGCTGGATATCGAGAGCAGGCTATCTGGAAAGGTTATAGATTTGTTAAAAGCACTGAATCTAAGTAATATTTGGAGGGTGATGGATCATTATTTTAGAAACTCCATTTACTATTTCATACCACATGATATATACCCTATAATGTCTTGCAGGCTAATACATATCCTTCAGTGTCTCGCTGTATCAACTTCCCACTACATGTCTAGCGGTGATCAGATGGTCTGACACTCTCTGATAGAGCTGACTTGGGCAGCAGTTTGGATTCCACCATCTGACAGTCACTGAGGCTGAAGGGAGTCCCTTTATGCGACCAGCACAAGAACTAGGAAGTTGTTCACAGAAATGTTTGGGAGACAATAGTAAAAGCCATTTAAAAAATAAGTTGTGGGCTGGCAAGACCAAAAGAAGGGCCAAGTGGCGTTGTTGTCCATAAAGCTTCCTCTCTTTAGAAGTCCAGAGTCCAAGATGAACAATATTTAGTAAGGGCCTCTTTTGGAGAGCTTCATTTTAAAGGCAGACATGGATATGCCTTTAAAAATCTAAGATAAGTGAGGAAGCAGGCCGTGAGGGTTTAAAGGCTGAGTTTTACAAAGGCTTTCAAAGGACTTTTCACTTCTTTATTAACAGGCATTTAATGTGATCAAGCCAGGAGGAGATGATGTGTCCTCTAGAGAGGAAGCAGGGAGAAATGCAGCATGTGAAGGGGAGAGAGAGTATGGCAACCAGGAGTTGTGTAGATCTGCATCTAATAAACAGCAAAATGAAAACTTGTGCTAAGACATTGGCAGGTTGAGAAACGAGTGTACGAGTGAGTGTAGAGTACCAAGTGTTGGTAATCTTACTTGTTAAGAACGTTTTGGATTGATGGATTGTGCACTGTGAGAGGAAGGTCTCAAACAGCTGCATCGCCTCGTGTAAAACAACACTGCTTTGGTACCCAGAAACATTGCTTTATCCAACAGAATGGACCATATGGAAGATATGTCAATAAAATGGGCTTGGGAAATAAGTTCAGGTTTTCTGCTTTAAGCAAGAACTCTGTAACTTCAGCAGAGTGAACGGGTCTTAGCTCAGATGAACGTAGTTTAAGCAGAGGAATCAGGCAGGAGGCCTTGTACCAAGGCAGGCACCGTGGCTGTTGTACTTCCCAGAGGATCAGGTGTTGCCCTCGAAGGCAGTGGGTGTAGCTGTGGGGAGGCACAAACACAGGAAGATGAGTCTGCGGTGTTAAGTTTTGTTAAGTTGGAGGGGTTCAATCTGCTAAGAATAATAAACAACCATTAAGTATATACGACCACATCTTTCCTGTGAATCTAATTCTGTGCCTTGTTGTTCACAGGCTCGCCCAGCCCCGGATTTGCTGTGGCCGTCTGCCCGCTGCCCTCCTGAAGCCTGGGTGTTGCTGCTCGTGTCCTGGCCGCTCCAGCAGCCGGGGAGGGGACGCGCTGGGCCGGGTGCGCTCCCCCTCCGCTCCCCTGGCTCCACGGTTCTCCTAGGAAAGCATCACCACAGAGCAGAGCTGCCGTGTGCATAGCCACTGGATACCAGCAGGGAAAGGCAGAGGGAAAGGCCGGTCCAAGGAAAGGACTGCGCTGTGCCCTGGCTGGAGGGAAAGAGAGGAGGAAGTTGTTGCACACTCCTGTAGCTTGAGGGGATCATTCGGCCCCTGATGAGCTCTGACTACCTGGGCGGGAAGGTTACTGAGAGGAGAAGACCCCTTCCCACCACCTCTGCAACCTCATGGACCTCTTACTCAAACGGCTGGAGAACACTATGATGTGGTTTGTGGGGAGAAGCATTAGGAAGGATGCCAATAAGCTCGCAGCCCAGCACTGAGTGTTGCCCTGAGCGAAGTGCGGTGCTGGATGGGTCCAAAGCTGGCAGGCCAGCTTGCTAGGGCAGAAGCAAAGAAGAAGAGGAACCGATATTGGGAAGTAACAGATCCCACTCCTGACTTCTGAGACAGGTAAAGGTTCACTCTGCAGTTTGCTAACCTAGTCATTTTCTTTGCTTATTTATTTTTTGAGTAAAGACTTAAGATTTTTTCCTACCTGAGATGCTTACCTCGTGGGTGTTACAGCTTACTCTGTTCCTTTTAAACCTCTACTACATGTCACTCTGTGCCATTCCTGTGCACTCACTCCTGTTTGGCCACCAGTGCAGGTTGTTTGTGTTTTAGTCTCCCAGTGGTTCTTTAAGATGTCAACTCGCATTTCTTCTTTGCACCCCAAAGAGCTTTTCCTCCTGCAGCCTCTGAGACCCTGCCTGGGAGGGTACAAATGGCGACCAATGGCAAGTGCTAGCAGAATGCAGTTAGTGGTAACTATCCCGGAGAGCGGTAACGCCTTGGGCCTGTTCCAGACTCAGCCAGGCAGCTGGAGTCCCAGCCAGTCATACCCTTTAGAAAAAGGATTGTATACTGGGGAGCAAAAGCTCTGTGTGAGCCCTTCCACGTGGGACAGGTTCTTGGAAGAGTTTCCTGCGGAAAATTTGATTGCTAGTGCACACTGTCTTCCACCCAAAGTATCCATGGCAATATAAAATATGTTGTAGGCTTAGTATGGAGAGAGAAGTTGAGGCTGGAGTGGAGACAGTTTAAACAGGAAACCCACATTGCAAAATGCTGTCTGTGTAAAACAACTCCGCTTCCACCGCTTTCTGTCGCAGGGGCTGCTCTTGTTTAGTTTGCCTTCTTATTATTTGCTTTTATAATAGCCTATATATTTACAAAGGATCAGTCTCCATACAAACCTCATTTAATGTCCATTTGCTACCATTTGCACCACATTACAAACTCATTTACAAAGGGAATGTGAAAACAAATGTGACCCCTCTGGAAAGCCTGGCAGAGCCCGTGTGTGATTGCAGCCGTATGTAACAGCTCATAAATGGTGTCAGCTAGAGACTCTGCTTAAGGACCACAGCACAGGAGCTTGTAATTGCCTTCACCAGATTGCAGCATCTGTATTTCCCTTGCCCTTTTCCTGGTGCTGTTAAGCCAGAGAATTCTTTCTAGAGCAGTCATCCTAAAAGCCAAATAGCTCCTCTGGAACAGTTCACGATGCTGTCATCTTTCAAATATGCCATTGTGCTGGAAAGCACTTGAAAGAGCTGCAGTGTTCCTGGCTTGCCTGCTCTGCTGGGATGCAGAGGAAAATCAAAACCAGAGGCTCCAAACCGGTCTCACGGGCAGGTGAGATGCAGTGGCAAATGCAGGTATTGAGCAAATAGGGGATTCTTGTGTGCTCAGCCAGCACACTGAAACCTGCCATGTCCCAGTCTGTCCCCATCTCCAGAGACGTTCATTAGCTGTGCCAGCCCTTCAGGCTCCATCTCTGCGCGGTCAGGCACGTGCCTCTCGAGGACTGAAGATAAAACTAACACTTCTGCATGTAGGAGTGAACACAGAAGGTGGCAGAGGGCCTGAGGTCAGAGATCCAGCCACGCTGCCAAGGGTTAAGGCCTTTCTTCAAGATTGTTCTCTTAGCTACGGGAGCTTCGCAAAGGAAGCATCAGTCACCTTGCAAACAAGCGGCCTCAGAACACGAGTGTCGAAACCAGCCCTCTGTGTAAACAGCATTGGGCCCTTTTTGGGGTAATCATTCCTTTTTTGTTTAAATCTTGAATTTGGCTCCTGAAACGTGAGTTCTGGGAGGCACCCAAGTGCCTGAGCTGCACTGACCTGGAGCAGCAAAAAGTATGTAGCGAGTGAAGGATTCAGGAGCAGCTGATCCAGCAGGGAGGAGTAGGAGACCTACCTATGGCTACGTGTGTCCTACTAGAAACAGTCATCTGGGAGAGAAAAAGCAGGCCCAAGAGAACACGTAGTGCAACTAAATGAAACTAAACAGTCATTCCCTGGCGTGCAGGGTCCCCGCAGCGCTGCGTGACTCCCCGGGTACACTCTGTGCTGCTGACACGACAGGCCCAAGCCATCCCCAAGGTGCTTACAGCGTGCAGAAGGACTCCTGCGAGTTCCAGGGGACTGAGACGTGAGGTGCTGGGTGAAAAGCAGATTTACACGGTGGAATGAGGGGTAATGAGCATCACACTGGCTTTGCTCTTAGCACATGCCCTGTGAGCATCAGTAGCCAGCATGCCCGAGATCATCAGATGGGGTTTGGCCCCTAGGTCAGTGGCAGATGCTTGCAGGTAGCAGGAATCCTCCCACTGAGCACCCTGCTTATGTTTCCTTTTGACGCTTTTCTCACATTCACAGACCAAATACAAAGTCAGTTGCGTGGTTTTCTGGCTGAGCCTAAGTTCCCTGTTTTGCAGCCCTTTGTGCTGGGCTCTTTATTTTCCAGTTGGAAATTTCAGTAGGCCCAGTACTGAAGGCAGGCAAGACTCCCACTGTCTTCCATGCTAAAATATGATTTAGTGTTTATAAAACCTGAAGAAAAGCAAATGTATTTCCAGTTATAAAAGAATCACGCAGGGAAACTCCCTTTATTTTCCATTTCTCCTCATAGATGAGCATGTAAAATAATCTCTAATTAACTGCTACGCACAGAAAGGCAAAAAAAGGAGTTCTGCCAGAGGATAATATTATACATAAATTTCCACTAAGTATTTGCATAAGGTCTTTCACATAATAGTTTCTACTGTGGCAAGGAAAAGTCATAAATCTTTCATTTTCAGTCTGCTGGCTGGATTGTTTTCTCTTTTGTTCATGTTGCTCTGAAATGTTTTTAAAAGGTAATGTCTTCTCATCCATCACACGGCCCTGGTGAACCTAGGGAAGCTGGATTCGTCCTGTTTGTTTTCTTGAAAGGCACCTATAGTTTCTGCCATTCCGTGGAAGGTGTCTCTGCACCTCCTCCTGTGGCTGGGATGAAAAATACGGTGACTGGGCTGCTTGTGGGAATTACTGTGCTGCCGAATTCAGCTGAAAGAAAATAGCAGTGATTTCTTGCATTGCTTCCCAGTTCTCTCTAAAATGAAGACCTCTTGAGGTAGTTGAAAATATTTGTGGGTGAGGGGGACATGCAAGGGCTGGCTGAACTTCTTTGAACTTCAGCCTGGTGGTGTTTTGAGGTTCGTGTTAAGGGTTAGGCCAGTTCTTGTTTCAGTCAAATCAGTTTGCCCATCCTTAGCAGAGCTCTTGAGGCAGATGATTTATTGTGGTATGATGACTGCCTAAAATTATTTCAGGACAGCAGAGGTTTAATTCTCTGTGAAATCAGACAAAAGCATACACGTTTGATGTTTGGAAGGGTGCTCTTTTTCAAGAACAATTTCATTAGGAAGTAGGACACTGTTAAAGATGAATTAGTTTATAATGGGAAAGACAATATCCCACGAGCCAAACCGATGTCAAGCGTTGTGTTACAGATCCAAGAGTCACAGCTCTGAGACTGAGCAGATAATCCTGGGCTGTGAGAAAAGCGAGCTGGAACAGATGTATGGCACCCTATGGGAGTGCTCAGGGGTATTTGTGAGCCAAAGAAGGACGTGTAGTTAAACCCTTCCTCGCTTTTTCTCTGCATTTTGTTTGCTGCTCTGGCTAAACGGGCTGTCTCGGCACAGCCCTTAGCTCCTGCTTCATGCAGCAAAGACAGAAGGTCTGGTAGCAGTTTTGCAAAGGCAGAGGTGTAGCCACATGGAAAGTGTGTCGGAGACTGGGTTTAGAAATCGGTGTTTAGAAGATGCAAGCATCTCCAAGGTTGAAAAGCAAACAGGCAAGGAAGGAAATTAGAACGGTGGCAGCACTATCATGTTTTATCACTGGGAGTGGTGGGACCTTTTAATGATCTTCTTTCAGACCATAGACAACGTTCTCAATTTGAAATGGCCCCTGCTCTCCACAGTATGGTTGCAGGTTAAAATGTTCTTTGGTGAAGTGAAAAGCTTTTCTGTTTTTATGATGAGTTCCAGTGTTCTTTATTAGTTTCATCATATTAAACTTTGCAAATACAGGACCTGATCCAGCAAACGTTTAATCTTACAAGCAGCTTGACATAAGTAACTGTGTCCAGTCCTCCCATACACGTATTTAGCAGTGCTGATGCTCAAACTCCTCTGAAGAAATTATTTCAAGAGGTGAGCCTGGAGAATGTCTTCAAACTAAATACATTTTGAGGGGGAAAATGCAAGAGGGAGAAGTTGTCCTTTCAATTCATAGTAAAAAAAAAAAAAGCCTAGACAGCATAGTTACTCTTCAGAAGGCATATTCACGGTTGTATTAACAACATTTGAGACAACTACCACATGTTTAATATCTTGAGAAATCTGAGCACAGCCTTCCTGCTTTTTCTGCCAGAGGGAGTGACATAAGAGGAACCATCCACACAGCTTTCCATTTTAAACCTGCCTTCCATTCTCTTTGTTTATGGCTCAGGTCACACACTCTGGCAGTCACAAAAACAGGAAAATTACATTCATCTGTAAATCAAAATACTTCTGTCTCAGGATGAACTGTTTGTAGCTCTCTTTACCATTGTCAACCTCCCTAATATTTGCAGGGGACACTTATTTCATCTTCCAGTCCCCTCTCCCCCAGGTCACGTTGTTAAGCTGTGAACTCCAGCAAGCACCAGCTCCAGGAAGCACCATCCAAATGTCCCATCCTCAGTTGTGGTCATCTGAATGCAATGTGTTGTTGGACTGAATGTCTACAGCCTTTCTGAGAATGGCTGGCTGCTCACCAGAAAACTTGTGCTTATGAATAAAAAAAAAAAAAAGAAAAGGAAAAGCCTTTAACCAAATTTGGGGGTAAAAAGAGAGAAGAAAGGAGAGAATGTTAGGATAGGGCTAGCAAAAGAAAGGAGTTGCTTGCAGAGCTGAATAGATACAGAGACAAATATGCCACCAAATGTGGCTGAAAGGGACTTGAGTGTATGTGAGAGAAAAAGGGGGAAGAAGAAAAAGCACTGGCACCAAAAGAAGAGAAAAGATAGTGACAAATGACAAAAAACGATGTGTGCTTTTTCAGCCAAGTACGCTGGGATTGAACGGCAAAGCTCTACGGGCTTTATATATAAACTTCTCAAAACCATAGAGAAGAAGTATTCAAGTCTTGCTTTGCCTTGTGATAGTGAAAAGTCACGGAGTTTTGGGATTTGCATTTTCACACCTCACCGGATCAGGGCAGCGAATGCCGTGCTGTGAGCAGCGGCACGGCGCACGACTGGGAAGCAGGAGGGCACGGCCGGCACGGGGGAGTTGGATTGGCGTGTGCAGACAGTGGGGAGGGTGCTTGTGCCCACGTCTGTGGGTGTGTAGGCACCTGCAGGGTTGCAGGCTTGGGACCCGGGGATCAGAATGTGCACGTGTCACTGCTGTCATAGCGACCGTTCCATCGACCGCCACTTTGTGCCAGCCTTTGGGCTCTCCTGGCACTGCCTGCCCGCCCAGCACGTGACGAACGCTGTCTGGATCCTGGGCTGAGGTGCCTCCAGAAGGGCTGCCTCTGGAAGGCTTGGCCTGAGCCTCACCTGGAGCTTTCCCAAGCCCCCAGGCATCCGTGGGCTACTGCAGAGATAGGAATAGTGATGTGAAAGGCAACCCGTACTCGCATCTAACCCCCTGCAAGCTCGCCCTGAGTCCTGCCGATAGGAGACCGATTAGCTGCCTTTATCTCTGATTCCTTACACTCTTCAAGAGCTTGCGGAGCAAAATCAAACCGCAGCGGGACTTGGAACGTCAGCTCTGTGTAGATAATGGATTTCCAAACGCCCCACAAAAAGGGAGCTAAAGGGAGAGCATCAATATCCACACGTATTTCGTCGATACAAAAGGGGACAAACTCCACGGGGCTGCAGAGCAGACGGTTGTCTAAGTGGGAGAGACTGACTCATGCTGAAAGAAAGAAAATATAGGCTGCGTGTTAGGTGGGCTTTTTGTCAGTGCTGATTTTGGAGCTTTGAAATAGTCTGTGCTGAGAATAAATGCTGGCCTTGGATGTCCAATTGCCTGCACCGAGGGAAGGGTTTCCTCTCCACTTGGCCTCTCTGCTCTTTGAAAAGGCCCTTCTCTCCAGGGAGGAGAAGGCCTGGAAGGGCTAAAGGGTGGCAGTGGCCAGGTAGGGCTGGGATGGGAAAAAGAGCTCCTGTCCCAGAGGCACAGCACTGCAGGGTTTCCTGCCAGGGGTGTAGTTTGTGTTGCTGAAAGACATTTCCTCTGCAAAAAAGCCTTCTGCTGGAAAAAAAGTGTCTTTATCAAACTTGCAATAATTTCTGATATGACACATTCTCAATCTGCCTGTCGGTGCCAAAGGGTTCTCACTGTTGGTACTGTCTCATCCCAAAGTGCTTAACGTGATTTAGAGCTATTTAGACATTATAGTTGGTGGCTTCTTATAGTCTTTTTGCTTAAACCTACCTTCAGGGAGCAGGAAAGGCTCCCACTGTGATTCCAGCACCTGTACAGCTGACCTCCAGATCCTGCCAACTGGTGGAATTTATGCTGGAGGATGCACAGATAAATATTCAGACTTTTGTAGAGGGTGTCATGTCTCATAAATCCATTAAAACACTCCGAAGGAGTCTGTAAGGTCATGGTTTAAGATTCTCTGGTTATCAGCAAAATATATTGCGTTTTCAAAAGTCATTCAACAGAGACTCGGAGGAGATCCCTAGAGAAGCCAGGCTCCTGCTGGGTAGAAGGGGAGGCCCTTCAGTGTGTTAGGGAACCAAAGCAGGTGTTTGCAGTGGGCTGGCATTTATGAAGGAGTTTCTCGGACAGCTGTGATGGGACCAGGTGGGTTGTGGAATGATCTGGGAAAGGAGGTGAACAGTGGGGCCAGACACTTGCAGAAGAGCGTTGCAGTGCCACGTTACCAGTTTACAGCAGCTGGAGGAAGCTATCAGCAGCAATACCGTTCTTTCCTCGCTCTGTCTCTTTTCTTCTTTCTGAAAGATCTGCTACTGGCTGCTGTCACAGCTACTGAACCAAGCGGCCTTTTGACCCAACAGTCATGTTCATCTGAGTCAGACCATTTGGAAATGTGTGGCCTTTGTTCTTTGCAGCATGTGGGCAGGGAGTTTGATTCACTCTGACCTTGAGGTACAAACGTTTCACTTGCAAGTCCTTCGTGAAGACTGCACTCTGCTGCCTTACTGTCCCTCACCTTGCTGCTAGTACCAGTTCCTTACACTCCTCATTTCTGGGGCAGTGTTTTCCTTCTTCCAGCTGCTTTTACCCATTTCAAAACGCAGAATAAGTATTTACATGGAAAAGAGGGGGAGAAGTAATCTTCTGTGACAGGGGAAAGGAAATTCTTACTTGCTGAGAGTTGAATAACACAGTGTTCCACAGGAATAATGCAATGTGTGTGTGTCTATGGATGTGTGTACATAGAGATGTATACATCTGGGGGGACCAGGAGATATTGTATCGTGGTTCCCATCTGCTCTACTGGTTGCATGTGAGCCACCCTTGCTCCAGGACACTAGAACCTTAGAGAAGAGCTCCTTCACTGTGCCGAGGTTGTAGTTTTCTTCTGCTTCCTTGGGACACGGACACTTCCCAAAGCTCTTGGGTCCCTCAGGAGTTAGCCCAGTCTAGGCTGGTGCAGGCTGCCCAGTAATGCCAGCAGCAGTGAATTGTTAACAGGGATGCTTGTCACCTCTCAATTGAGTCACCAGTGGTGACACACTTCAGCTGAAAGCATAGAAGCTGTCACCATCTCCCTTTGTCTGTAGCAGCCCTTCTGCAGGGGCTCCTCTTGAGGTGGGCACGGCAGAGAGAGGTGGAGACAACTGGCAGCAAAAGAGCATCTGAGGGCAACAGCCCTGTCTGCTGCAGCAAGGCAGCTGTGGTTTCAGTTCCCACTGACCTTCACCTAGGAACCATCATCAATAGGAGGGTGTGGGAGGTGTTACACAGCCTTTGCAGCTCTCCTTGGGAGGATTGGAAGCAGCAGCCTCCAGCAAAGAGCAAGCAGGCAGCCGGGAGCTGTAAGTGCTTCAGCCATCCTCGTTTAACCTGCTGTTACATGTGAGCTGACATCCCGAGCTCACGGAAATCGCTCCATGGTAACGTGTTCCTCAGCTTCCAAAGAGCTGCAGTCCCCTCACTGTTGTCACATTTTCTGTTTCTTGCTGTCTTTAGGGAAGGAAAAGAATGAAATAAAACTATCCCCACCTACAGACTGGAAGCTCACTGACTTTCAATCAATTTAATAGTCGATTCCAGTCAAGAATATTCGTTTTGCCCGTCGTCCCTGTCCTCACACATAGACCTGCCCTGTCACAAATCATTCACTGTGGACTGCAAGAAATTGCACACATCCCAGCTTGGCCATTCATGGCCCATAATAAGCCATCTATAGCCTTCTCTTAAATATTCAGATAACAGAGAAAAAGTGAGCACCATTAGTATGTCTCCAGGTCTGTCTCAGGGCTTCTGAGATACATTACATGGTGAAAGACTTGTGACTTGAGCACCAGCCACTTGTCACCTGAATAACCGTATCAGACTTCAGCCTTTGTAAACAAAACCTATCAGCAGATTCTGCTTTGATTTACTTGTCACTGGTTTTAGACAAACCTCCAGTAACTGTTCATCATCTGGTGGCAGAACTGAAAGACACTGATGTGAATAAGGAAGGAAACCCCTCGCTGCCAGACTCTGGAAAGTGATGCTGGATCTCACTGCAGTGGAGTCACTTACGGAACAAGGTGCTATTTAAACACAACAGGAGTTTAAACATCTGGTCCAAAGTATTTAAAATTGATATTTATAGTTGCAAGGTCCTACAAAATCTCAAGTATAAAAGATTTGCATAGTAAAAGCCAAGTTTATGCACAAGTAAATTGTGTTCTGGCAGATGTGAAGAGAAAAAATGAAACCCAAACCCAATTTTTTTTCCTGACCAAATTATACGTGACATTAAAACAACCCTTGAAACCTGCTCTGAAATAAACTAGTTAATAAAGTTGATCAGCACTTACTGATTGTTGCTTTGATAGGTGGTGCTGGGATTTGTTTTGAAGACTGTCTTTTTGAATAATGTGAAGAACTAATCAAATCCCCATACTTTGAGAAGTACCTCGGAGTTCTGCTCCCTTTGGAATAGTTTTCTGCTTCAGAAATTACCAGTGAGTACCAATTACCAGCAGGAAAAAAAATTACAGAGCAAACTACATTCTGATGAGTAAAAGGGTCATTCCTCCTCTCCCTGCATCTCAATCATTTCCAGTGCTATGCAAACAGCAACAAACATTATCATGATTCATATGGCAGAAGTTATCAGCTGAACACTGAGTCCAGAGAAATTATTCCTAAATATAAGTGAGATAACTGGAGGTAATGAAGAGCAGAGATATGAAGACATTTCATTTCCAGTTCTATGGCAAACACACCCTCTGTGGTACTGCAAATGCACACGTGCATCGGTACAGATACCTGCCGTGACCCGACAAGCCTAGCCATGTGGATATAAGCCTTTAGTCAGGGCTTGCTTTGCTGCTGGCCCTGCTGGCCCCCCTCCAGCTGAGCTTCAAGCTGTGTGTCATTTTCAGCACATCTGTAGCTCCAGCATAGTCCTTGGAGGGTAAATTACAACCTGTAGCTATTTTTCCACCTGTATCGTAAAAAGTATTGCAGTAATGTGAAAACAAATGATTCCTACAAAAGGTTTGTGTTTCTTGGTTTAGCTCACCGTGGAAATAAATATCAATACTGAGGCCTCTTTTCTTCCACTTTCCACCTCGGCAATTGGTTCCTGTGTGGTTTTAAATGGTCATTGCTGGGAGACACAGTGTGGAGTAGTTAGCACACTGTAAGCTGAAACAGCAGCTTTATTTTACAGCAGCACCCCTGTATAGATGGGACTGCTGGGGCTCCTTGAAGAGGTAGATATGCTCAGTACCTGTGCACCTGAAAATCTACTGAAAATGGGGAGTGAGAAGATGTGAGCAGCCAACAGAATACCCCGGTCAGAGGTTAGGGCATGTCATCTGAGTGCCACTGACAAATGAGAATGAGATGTGGACCAACTGGGCAGCAATTTTCATCACTGAACCATAATGATTTCTTCACACTAACACACACACTAGGTCTCCTTGAAAGCATCCTTTTGCCCTGCCTGCTTCTGGTGGTTTCGCACGCTCAGTGATAGAGCGGTTGTGCAGGTGACATTACTGGCAGTACCAGTGTACACCAGCCTGGTCCTGTGAAACCTCAGCAATTCCAGAGACAGAATCTGGGGCATTTATACCTCTTCAAGATAGGAAATTTATGTTGTATGTTGTGAACCGCAGCCTGCACCTGCAGTTCAGATGCTCCTGATGCCAGAGCAGAATCTGGTTGCAGCGTTCTAGCTCTGAGAAATCTGGAGGTATTTTAGGAAGATCCGAATGTAAAACATGGCTGTCAAATGGTAGAATTTTCAGCAGTTTGCTGCCAGCAGAGTCTGTGTTTTCTGCTGTCAAAATACCACAGTAAAACTGGGCTGACCATACGAGACATCAGAATATTAGGTGAGTTGGATGAGGGCTGAATAGAGGGTTTCAAGTACAGCAGAAGGTGAGGCAGGGTTTTGATATTCATGACTCTTTTGACTCCGCTGTCTTCAGGAGAGCAGCGTTGTAGAAGAGTATTAGCATGAGGAACCCAAAATACTGGGTGTAACTGCGCGGAGCTGCGTGTTGGCTAGTACAGCGTGAGGTGAGGAGGGCAGGACTGCACGGCCGTGCTCCTTCCCGAGTCACGAAGTGAGAGGAAATGTTTGACAATTGTTTGTGCTAGGTCCCAAAACTTTGTCAAGAGGTCGTTGCAGGTCTTGACATCGACAGCCAGTGTTACCACATGGACAGGGTAAGTCAGAGATCTGTGAAGAGAAACTGGGAGATAGACCAGAGAGACTGAAACTACGAGACAGAGTGTATTCCAGTAGCTGAGAAACTCAGCTTGCATTGCAGGAGAAATTGCAATAGTCAAGCATTCAACTGCAAGTGCCAGTTGTGACAGTGTTCCTGCTGAATCAGGTTTCAAGTTATTTTCAAGGCTGGAAAAGCCCTAAGAATTAATGCCCAAAGAGATGTCATCACGTCAGATTATTTATAAGCTCAGGTTTCAGGCAGATCATTGACATACACGTTTAAAAGAGCTGGCACCATTTCAGAGCTTAGAGGTAGTCCTTTGAGTGAAGGTTTGCTGGGTGCCATTCATGAAGACTTCTGAGCAGTGGCTGTGGAAAGAAGCCCCAGATTTAAGCGCAGTATTTGAGGCAGTTTCACTAGAGAACCAGGGAGCCGTGCCGTGCTGGTAGGTGGAAGTCAGCCGCAGGACACCATCGCCTTTTACCTTCTTCACTGCTGGTCAGCATGGGCTGCCAGTGGGAGAACTCGACCGGGCATGCTGCAGTCGTAGGGAGAGCCATCTAGCTCTGCAGTGAGCAAGATGTATCCCGTTGGCAAGATCTGCTGAAGGTGAGATCCCCTCCCGCTCTGGAGCTGGTCACAAGCACAGTAATGACCCGTGTGGCACAGACACGACCTGGGTTTTACGGGCTGCCCATCAGTTAGCAATCTGGGGCTGAGTGCAAGGACAGAGATGCTTCAGCAATTGCCTTGCAGAGGTAGCAGCTTTTGAGTCCCTGCATAGTTTCTCTAATCAAGATACATTCCTGAATGTTTAATATATGCAATATTAATGCATGGACTAATTAGGTGGGATCTTGAGCCGTGTCTTCAGAGGATGCACAAGTCATCCCAGCTTTATCTGTGACCTCTTGGTGACCACTCGCTCAGAGGTTGATGCCCTTGTAGGGCTCGTAGAGCGTTTCTGGTCTGGTGACCAGTGTCCCACATGGAGAGTCTCAGCCTGTTAGTTCTGTTAAAATAAATGTCAGGAATATGGATAGGGGGGAGTTGAAAGTAAGCAAAATACCAGGGCCAGCGCTCGTCTTAATTATGTTTACTTTTCCCCATACAGAAAGAGGTAGCACTCCCCATCTACTTAAGTCATTTACTAACTGCATAATTAATAGGGGTGGGTTAACCTTGGCTGTGGATTTCCTTTGGAAACTGGATGCCGACCTGTTTGAAGTTCCTTTGTTCCCAGCTGAATGGCCCTGCACAGGGAGTGCTTCCGACTTCTTTAATGAGCTGATCAGCCCTCTCAGTTCAGTCTCATTCACCCTATAAATGGAGAATACAGTACAGACTGGACTGCTCTGGGGTTCTACCCAGTTATGAGGGTATCATTTGCATGTAAAAGGATTTTTATCTTCTAAACTGTTGTCTTGAGACCACTTACTCCTTAAGAATAGAGTCCTGAAGTGAAATAGACAGTGCTGAATAGTTCCTTGAAAGAGGCTAAAAAAAGGTAGGAGGGGAGAGAAATGTTTATGAGGGTATTACACTTGGAATCGTTCCACACATGGCCACCTATAACCATACATATCTCAGGGATTGTCAGCCCACGATCAGGTACTTCCGAGTGCTCCGAGAAAGGCGACTAAGAATCAGTCACAAGGCTGTTGTCAGTCAGCAGGAATTCACTCCTCAGGGATCTGCACTTCCTTGGGAAAACACTGACAAGTCTAAGACTGGACAAAACTTGCCAGCTACTGGTCTGTGTAATATTCGGTGTGTGGCTGGGTCTGTCAGTCGAAACCTCCCTCCCTCCAGAGCTGCAGGGGACTCTGTAGTGTGGATGGGATGCTAATATTAATCAAGTGATGGTTGTCTGAACTTTTTAGAAAACACACCTAACCTGATTAGCTGGGGTCCTACCACTTGTGACCTCATCAACCCTCTTATCAAATATAGCCCGAAATAGTTCTATGTGAGGAGGACAGACAAATATCTGCTGTGGTTCTGCACAGCTTTTTCCACTTTAAGGACAGATTTAAAGGCTTTGGTTATACTCTTCCTGTACCTTCTCTAAATAGCTGCTGACCAGCTCAAAACTGAGAGCTTTCTTGAAGGTTTGGTGGACTTCCCCAGGTACTGCAACAGAGCTGAGGGCTTTGGCTCTCCTCTTTTCCTCCAAAGCCTTGTTTATCCCTGCTGGTGGAGAGGGCTAGAGAAGCCACACCTATAGCTCTGCTGTGGGAGTCTGCAGTTGGTAGAGAGCCACCCACTTCCTCTGTGCCAGATGCTGAATCGTTTTCGTAAAGTGCTGGGCAGAATTTCAGAACCTGGTCACCGATGGCTTTTCGGTTAGCGGTGACTCTCCTGAGAGCTAGTGCAAAGCACCTGCTTTCAGACCTGCTGGGTTCTCACCTTTACTCTGGATGGAATAAACCTGCCTGGCTCAGAGCCCTGCATGACTGAGTGTTTAAAAAAACAGGTGGGGGCAAATTCAGGTTGGACTGAGAGAAGCCTAGTTACCTCATGATAGTGCTAAACTGCTTGTTCAAGGCTTTATTGGGAATACCTGTCTGAGAAGCCTGGCATCAAGCATTTCCCTGAATCTTTGACCTGATCCCGCTCCTCCTCCTCCTTCTCAAGGACAGAACAGCCCCTGATCCCTGGACACCCTTCTTAGCATGTCCCATACATGGACATTTGTTCTAAGGAAAATAAGCCCATATTGCCAAAAGGTTTCTCTTCCAAATAGGAAGTGTTCTGGTCTCAGTCTTCCTACATGTAAGAGGAAGAAGGGAGAGCTGAGGTACAGCAAGTGGGTATTCTGACCCACCAGCAGCTGCTGGAACTGCTCCTTGTGTTCTCCGTCCGGAACAAAGAGCAGCGATCGAAGTTTACTGGAAGTCAGCTCCTTTTCCCAGCCCATCTGCTCTTCCACCTGCCCCCTCTGCTGGTAAAGGCAAAGAGACCTGAAGAAAGGAAAGGGAGAGTTCCAAAGGGGACAAAATGGGGGCCCTGCCCTTCACAGTTTGTTGATGAGCTGAAACCTGAATTTTAGCACACCACTGTCTTCTAAAATGCTCCATGTCATCTTGTCTTCACTGTCTTTGAGGAGAGGAGTCAGCTGTTGTGGTAATACTGGATCCCTTTCAAACACTTCCATAAAAGAAATCATCCTGTTGTCCTTTTCGGGTTTAAATGTTTCAGGAAAGAAAATAGTGTAAACCAGTCCCTGTCTTCGCTGATGGCATTTCATGTGCTGAATTTGACCTTTTTACATCATGTTCTTAAAGCACATCATGGAAAATCAACACCACTTGTCTTTTCTGTGTCATAACTGAATCTTCCAGGGTTTTTAAAGGGTGATGTTCCCTTATTGTTTTTAAAAATCTTAAAACTGAATGTTCTGTGCAGAGGATCAGTGGCTGTCCCCTTTTCTAACCATGAGTTTTCCAAAAAAAAGCCATCACAGAGTGGATCACTCCCACCTGCACCTTTCTCTCCAACACACTCTCCCTTGCACGTCCCATTCCCTCCTTTGTTGGCTCTGGCATTCCTCCAGCTGCAGGCTGAACCAATTCATCTTCCTAAACAAGCAAAATATGTGTTTTGTTTTTTGCTAGCTTCATTGTATCCCATTTGAACGAGGTGAATGAGCTGGGCACGAGGTCAGAAGACAGCCAGAGAGAGATGGGGCAGTGGCAGGCAATGAGCCGTTGGATCTGCTCCAGCAGCACGGGGCAGCTCTCAGCCCATGTTCTGCTGGAAAGAGACAGTGAGCGTTGCTGGTGGTGGATGACTCTCATTCGAGCCTCTCTTCGTGTAAGCAAGTGCCCCTTGAGTAGGCTGGGGTGAAACGTAAGGCTCTTGGAGCATTCTGATTGAAGCTCGTTGCCGGTAGCGTTAGCTGACGAGAAGCCTGACTAAAAAGGCATGAAGGTCTCTTGCCCTTCCTCACCAGCTCCTTCTACTGGAGTTTGTCACGCCATGTGTCCTCTTAAAGACTGGCTGTTGTTACCTCACTGTCCCCACTCACCTCATGGTGCTCCTCTTTCCGCATCCCTCTGAAAGATCGCGCTTCTCGAGCTGTCTCCCCGTCAGCTCCCCGGTCTCGTTCTTCTCACCAGTCCTCTTTCCGGTGCTGTTTCTGCAGGCTGCGATGCTTCTTTTCACAAGGAGCTTCTATTTTCAGCTCCCCTTGTTCTCAATGACCAACCATGCATGCTCACTTTACTTAACACTTTTGTACCTCAGCAACATCCTCAGATATTTTCTCACCGTAGTTTTTGCCATGAAGTCACACAAGAGGGTCAGATGCTCTGTGTTCAGCTGTCTCCATTACACGGGACTGAATAACAGCCTCTTTTTTCTGTGGTGGATCTGACAAGTAAGAAGCTCCCTTAAGACTCTTTAAGAGAAGAGGGAAGGGCTGCAGAGAAGTGTTTGATCGGTGAAAGATGAAGAGTATGTGATTCAGCTGTATGGATTTGTATGGATTTTAGCAGGCAGAGAAGGGAGCTCTGGAGCTCCTGACTGCTTTCTATCAAATTACTGTGTGATTCCTGAGCATCATGTTAATCTCTGACACAATAACCAGGTGAGCATGGTGGATACCAGAGAGTTTAACATACAACAGAGGGCAGAGCATGAGAAGGCTGCCTTTAGATTTCTCTTTCTGCAGACGTTTTACCACGCAGAGGTTCTTAGCCAGCAAGCATACAGGGCGCGAGAACAGCCGAAGTTAATTCTCTTTTACATTTAAACATAATGACTCACGGGAAATATTTTCTGTATGGAATAGAAAGCTGTCTGGAAAAACAGTTCTGTGCTGCGAGGAGCCCTGTACAGGATGTGCCTTATTATGGGTAAAACTGTCATCTGACATGTTGCCACCTGCGTTAGACACATCCGTGATGTAATGATAATTGACACCAATCATTCTAAACAAGCCTATAAACTTAGTGATAATTGGCACCAATCGCTCTAAACAGGCCTATAAATTGACATTTCTTTTCTCTCTCTTTTGTTTGTGAATAAAGGGCTATATCCTTACATGGAACCAGAACTGCTAACCAATTAGAAGGCCTAGCAGGGCGAAGCGTTATTCTAGCACCTAATTTGGGATATTTTCCACTTTTTTTCCTAAGTTTTCCCAATTGGCTCCTTGTCTTCATTGCATCAGCACCAGCAGATGATGATTGTATTGAGTTTCTTTACCCTCAACCTTCTTCTGCCTTTAGATTTCCCGTGTGAGCTCCTTACAGCGCGTGCTCTCCCTGTCCCCATTAACTCAGTAAAGGTGGGGGTTTGGTTTGTTTTCACCTGAGCAGTTTCCCCACCTTCCCCCAGTGTGGGTTTATCATTTCCGCCGGAGCTCCTCACTGTGCGCACCGTCGTACAGCAGCTCCTGATTAGCCTGTGTCGTCTGATGCTGAATCCCTGGGGAGCACGGAGATGAAAGGATGAACCTAACAAAATTATGACCATCTGAGAAGTGATTAAACAGGAAACTCCCCTGCATTGTGATTGAAAGGAAGTGAGTGGGTGTCAGCCTAGTGAGTTGTGCCGTATGAATCAAGCTGTAATGGGTCTGTTTTTCATGTGTCTTAAAGGAGGGCTCAGATTCATCCTTTAAATCTCTTCTCTGTTGACAACTTAGAGCAAAGTAAGCTCGCACCCCTGTGCTCCCAGTCAGCAAGTTAAGGTTGACATAAGTGTCATAAACTAATGAAAAAATAGCAAAGGGTTTTCCGTGGTCCTTAATTCTTCTGCCGAGCAACTGCAGGCTCTGCTTATCAACTGCCCTTTCCTTCCTCTAATTGTCTGATGTAATAGCCTCTTGTCCTCAATTTCTTTTGTAGCTCATCTGCTTCAAACCTACAGTCTATAGCTGACCTATTTCTCCTTTCTAATCTCAGGTACAGAATATTTTCCTTCAGTAAATTATTTCTTTTTCTTTTTCTTTTTCTTTTTTTTTTTTAGGTCCTAAATAAGATAGCCAAGTTTTCCTACAATCCAAGCTTTAGCCTTTTAGCAGGTTTTTCCTTCTTATGACAGAGGATCAGGTTGATTAATTTGATTGCTTTGTGAATTACCTTAACGCTCAGTACTTAGAGATTCCCCTGACAAACTGTCTCCAGCGTTTAAAACAAAATGTCCCCTCTTAGATCAATCTAAAGCATCCTCTGTGGGACATTTGTGTGGGGTCGATTCACTCCTCTGGAAACCCAGACTCTTTCAACTCGAAATGGTTCCTGCAGGAATGTCATCACTGTGGATGAAGGGAGGATCCATGAACCATCCGAAGACTGCTGGAAATGAACCAGTTATTAATATAAGTGGCTGGCTGTTCAGGTCAGTCTGTCCTGACCTGTGTATCGTATGTAATGACTTACTGACTCTTCCCTTCCTTTTGTACATCACTCAATCGCACTGCTCCATTTCTTTGCCTTTCAACAACCTTCTTTAAATTATTATTTTGACGCAGAGAAAAGAGGGTAATCCCAATGAAACACAAAATAAGCTGCGCATCGGGTGTGTTATCCCTATCAGACTCATCCATACATCTAGCTTTGCACAAAGAAAAGACTGGTCACTAAGATTCAAACTGCAAAGCTGAACACAATTTCTTTTCGTATGCAATGAATACAGAAACCTAAATGTGCCTTGTGCAGCCCAATCAAATGCCAACAACAGATATTTGGGCTTATTTAGCGTTTTACACGTTTAAATGGGGCAGATTTAAACTGAGGTGCTGCTTGCTGTTGATTTTCAGCATCGTTTACCTCGAGTCGATTTCTGGCAAAGGACATTGGTTGCATTGTCTGTACAAAGCACACACGCTGTGAAATCGCTCTCCCTCTGAAGGACAGATGGAGGGAACCTAAAGAGTGGGATGAATGCTAGAGGTGCCAACATCTGTAGTCGGTGGAGGACCTGGACAGGGCATTTTAAGCAGCACATTTTAAATGGGATTGTGATTGGGATGAGATACAGGTTGGCAGGAGCTGACAAACAGGAAAAAAGAATCCTACAGTTGCAAGAAAAAGTTTGCCATGCCATTCCTTGGCTTCACACTCGGAGAAATATCCAAAACATGCCAGTCAAATGCTGTTGTCATATGGTAGGAAAATGTGTGCTCTTCTGAAAATGGCCTACATCCAGGTAGGCCCCAGCAGACAGTGATTTACAGTCTGAATTTCACCTGAATGTGAGTTGGGTATTTTAGTAAAAGCGATCAAGTCATGCCTTTGAAGGCAGGGTTTCCCAAGCTGTGCAGAGCAGAACTGGTTCTACTGGTTCCTGGGGCTGGTGCTCTCAGCTCTTATGCCTCCACCACACCCAGTCCAGGCTCCCTGCACCTCTGAAACACAAACAGATCAGGTGAGATTTTATCTGCTGAAATACTCTCAAAACCAATGGATTTTGGTCTTTCAAGTCACTGGTGTCTGTCACTGGGAAAGGAAGGGTTATTTGGGCAGCTACTGCTGTCTGCAGAAATGTTCACCTTCTCAAAGTGGCCTCGTCTTTTTTAGTGCAGTGATTGTTTGCTCTGAAAATTTTTCAAGCATAATATTCATCTTGCATTTGAAAGCTCAGCCTGGAATCACAGAGCAGAAGTGGTGCACCAAAGGGTTTGGTCACAGCCTGCCAGATTTCGTTATACAAAGCACAAGTTCACTCCAAAGACTTTCTCATGCAGGCTGCTCTCCTGACTGGTCTTGATGACTCATTGTATGGACTGTCATTGCTCATCAGCTGCAGAAGTATCCCAAGTAAGATTTGACGTGATAGGTTATAAACTGATTTTTAAATATTTACTATAAAAGGCAAATCATCATCAAGCAGTTCCTGATAAAATCTGCCCAGTTCACAAACTGGGGGGAAGTGCTGAATTATGCTAAAGCCAGAACATGGAGGCAGTGGCATGAATTATTTGGTAAGCCAGCTGCAAGCAAGCACGAGGGATTTCAGCACAGCCATCCTAAAGGATACGGGCCATCCTCACAGAGGGTGGGATAATGCTGTGGGGAGTAACGGCTGGAAAAGTTCAGCAATAATAAAGTGAACAGATCTCCACAGTACGATGTGGTGGCTAGTGTGAAACTTGGGAAGCTGCAAGGGAAGTAAGAAGGTTTTGTTATCACCAGAGGTTGCAGTGGTGTAAACATTGGTAGGCTGTCTACTACCATGCTGCCTATCCATAATATGTTCTAGAGAAAGATGTTAAATAGTGGTTTTGGAAGAAAGGCAGATAATTAAAGAAAGAGAAGCGTAGCTTACGGTGAGAGATGCAAAAAGCTCAGTGCTGCAGAGGTACAGGGGTGGTCTGGTTGCTCCCTGTGAAGAACACACACTGGAATGCAGCCCTTGCACCTAATAAGCAAAATATACGATGATCTGGAATTGAAAGGCACATCTAGAAATAAAATGAAAACATCTTGGGATAAGAAAAATGAGCACCAGGAAGTCTGAGCAGGGATTGTAAGAGATGTATCGCTGGAAATTGTCAAAGCAAGATTGCTCTTGGATTTGAAGTAGGAATTAATTATAAGACTTGTAGCCTTTTGTGGTACGGGGAATCATCAGTGCAATATTGTGTCTTGCAGTGTTCCCTCCTGCACTTCAAATCTACGGAGCTGTTGTCTGTAGACAGATCAACTCACAATGTGATAAACATTTTGAACAGCCTGATAAATACATCACCAAGTATTCAATGAAATAAAGAAAAGTAAGAGGTCTCTAGCCACTTTTCTGCAGTCACCATTAATTCTCCTTGAGCTTGAGTATATTGAAAAGTGCTTTGAAAACATATTTTAAGAATTCTGGCAATACATCTTAAATTACTCATCAATCACTGTGGATCTTATTGAAATGGAGATAACTTATACAAGGAAAGATTCATAAATATTTGTCTTCTAGTGAAATACTGCCCCATAAAAGCACTTACATAATGCACCAGTGACATTAACCTACGTTTACCCGAAACTTAAATGATTAAGCAATAGCTTAGACAGCAAGGTTATGGTCACAGTATGAAAACCCAAAAGACATAAATTCAGCCAGTTAAGCTTGTCATAAAGACTACAGAGATGATGGAAAAGACTATGTAGTAAAAGAAATCTACGGCTGGGTCTGATTAATATTTTTGACAAAGTGTTCTGTTGAAAAATGAGGCTTTGCTGAAATGAGGTTCTTTGTAAAATCTTTTCTATTTGTTAGGGATCTGGCACGTAGGCGGGCTGCTCTTGCAAAGCTGAAGATTTGGCAACCTTGGAAACCTTGATCACAGTGTATTATACCTGTAAAAGAAGCCAAAAATTTGATAAAAGGTGACTCTTCTCAACTGAATACAAATTCAGGCCTCATCGACAGAATAAATGTGCCCCTGTCCATATAGTCTCTGTCTGCCTTCAGCTTTACAGTCCAAAAAACGGGGAAAGAGAAATTGCCCAGGTAGCTCTGTGTCTTTGTTTCAGTGCAGCACTGTATAAAGTGTTGGAAAATGTCTGAGGGAAAGAATAAAGCCCTGAAGGCAAACGCAAAATGGGATAAGCCTGGTTTTATCAATGCAGGTAGCGTTAGACTAAAATCTTTTTGGGTAAGGTGATTGACCTTCTACACCGGGACAACGCCACAGCTGGGATTGTCACTCAGGTTAGAGCAGCACTTGTTGTAGTGGGAAGGCAAATCACTCCTGGAGTGGAAACGCTGGGGATCCCTGCAGGAACTGCTGAGGCCGATAAGGCTCTGCCTGGCGTGAGACTGCGGTGTGAGAAAGGAGAAGTTCTGGAGGCGAAGGCGGTGAGCTGGTGACACTTCCTCCCAGAACAGCCTTGAGACTCATCCTCCCCCCGTTCAGTCGTGCTCGGCTGAAGGCCGAGAGGCAGAGGTGGCCGTGGGCTGGGTGGCACACTCCTGTGTGCCGTGGCTAGCGAGCCAGCCCGAGCTTTGTGGTGGATCTGCCTTTACAGTGAGCTCGCCAAAGTAGGGAAAAAAGAAGTCTTTTAATCTCAACAGAGCAGCTTTTACTTGCATAGACACTAGAGCCGTTTCTGTTTCAAAGACAGCTCAGTGGGTAGGTGAGGTGCAACAGGGGAAAGAAAACCAGGTTATAAGCAACTCTCCTCCTGCCCACAGTAACTCTGTCGGCTGGTTCTTTCCTTCTAGTTGTGATTTCAGCCCACTGAGTGGCTGACCAGCAGGTCAAGGGAGGTTCTCCTCCCTCTCTGCCCTAGTGAGGCCACCTCTGGAGTATTGTGTCCAGTTCTGAGCTCTCCAGTTCAAGAGAGACAAGGAACTACTGGAGAGAGTCCAGCAGAGGCTATGGAGATGCTGAGGGGCTGGAGCATCTC
>WUAM01000162.1:5774340-5800148 GCA_024336885.1 Actenoides hombroni | reverse complement strand
TTCTAAGTCACGCAGACTCAAGTTGTGTGTCCCTGCCCAGCCCACTTTGCCAGCCCCAGCCAGGCTGCAGCGGACACAGAGAGGAGGATGCCCCAGTGTATGGGTTCTTCAGCGCTCGAGCTGGAAGCGCAGTGGAGTGAGGTGGCCTTGGTGAGGCAGGGCTCGATTCACAGCCAGCCCACCAGCCCCCAGCCAGGTGTTGGGCTACAGTTTAATCCCTTGTGCCTGAAAAGCACATGCGTGGAGGTCGGTTGTTCTGTTTGGTAGGGGAGGTGTTTAGCTGCTGTATTGGAACGGGGCTTCGGCCCGTTGGTGATTTAGGCAGCCTGGCAGAGTGGTCTGTGTTCCTCTGAGCTCACCTAGTTTATGTATCTGCTCTTTTGAGTATTTGTTATGTTCCAAGTCCTTATAACAAATACATACCAGTAACAATAGCTTTTCCACTGGGACTTACTTACACGTAAGCGGGAGTAAGGCTTAATGTACAGAACAATACCAAAAAGTAGACACGGTGTTCTCAACAAAAATACCATTTTCTCCATGTTGTAACAGGGCTTTTTTAACTGCCAGCACAGTGAATGTTGCTTAGAGATAAAATTTGATGCATCACTGGTACCCTTCCAATGAAAGGCAACAGCTTGGAGCACACTGACCGCAGCCTCTCTTCTCCTGCCGTTCGTAGGGGTCGACCCCAGGCCCCGGTGGGCAGCGGGCAGCTGCTTTTGTAGCCCTGCCGTAACACGGCCTGCCCGTGTTGTGTGATCCTAGCTCTGCAGGGGAGAGCTGCTCGAGCAAGAGTAGATGAGGGAGGTGAATTACGTCACCTGAGGGATGCGAGGTGGATTCGGATTGTATCGGTGCAAACGTGGAGTCACTGAACCTAATCCCGGAGTCACAGCCCTGCAACTGAAATAAAAGTGACACCCCTGGAGCTGCGTTTCCTGCTTCGGTGAAATTCTGGTCTGAGTTTTGACAGCGGTTAGCGTCGTTGCTTCCATTTATATCTTCAATATTTCATTCAGTTTTCTATTGTCTTCCCTTTTTCTTCACTTTCCGTGCAGCTGTCATCATAGCATTTCAGCTCCAGTTAGGAGAGCAAGGCAGATGTCTCCCAGCAGAGGCTCTGCCAGCATCGCTCCACCGCAGCTGTGGGAGCGGGGCTGCGATAGCAGCGTGACCGCCAACGTCAGCAGGGAGTGACCGCATCGCATCTGCACGGCTTTGCAGCTCCCCCTGGCCTGGGGCCTGCTCTCTCAAATCACTTCTGGACTGGAGTCTCTCGGCTGGCAGCCCTTCACGCTGCTCAGTTCTCTGGTGCATTAGCTGCGTTGATCTCCGTTGGGTTGGCTTTGGTTTGGTTTGGTTTTGAAAAATCTGAATTACCACGATGTGTTTCAATCCTGGTGTGAGAAGGCCTTTTAAACACACCTCTTCCTGAGCTAACCCCTTGGCACAGCTGTATCTGAAAATCGAACTGAAAGTGCAAAAACACGACTGCAAAGCACAGCTTTCGGCTCCAACGTGCAAACCAGCCCGGCAGCATAAAGAACTACCCCAACGTGTGCTGAAAGCAGAGACGTTTTAAAGCTGGCAAAGACCAACAGCTTACAAAAAGTTACCTGAAAACAATACTTAGCTTATTGGCCTCTGTTCGTGTGGTGTTTAGAGCTTGTTTATGTCTGGTTTGAAACGTACCAAGGATAATATTTACAGGTGAACAGAAGCACAGTTCAAACAGAACAGGCTGGCTGTGGAAGCAGCCATGTAATCTCAGCGGTATTTCCACATGCTCCTTTCGTACACCAGGGGCTGCGTAGGGATTTTGCCTGCGAGAAAATATTTTGTCAAGTGAAGTTTCAGCTCAGTGACAGAGCTCCCTCACACATCTGCAACTTGTGCCTTTGCTTGCACAGCCCGTGCAGACGCCTCCATAGCCTTCTCGCGCTGTTCGGTAGGAAAGCGAGAGTTCTACCAGGGGCTTCCTCCTCTCAGATTGCTGCAGAGTCTTTATTTGGCCACTCTGACTTTTCAGCAAGCAGGTCTCCCAGCAGCTATGTCATTACAGTTCCTTACAAAGTAGTGAACATGGTATCCACAGTTCCATCACCCAGGAGCATCACGATTGTCCTGAGCTGTTGACTGAGCAGAAGGGATGTCCCAATCCCTCTCTCAGCTGATGGTTGTGATAACCTTTATCAGCCACCAGACAGACTCCTCTCCAAGTGGCACTGTGCAAATAGGAAGCAAACCCATTGTTCCCTTGGAGATGTTCTTGACACCGTTCACCACAAAGGTGCTTGGTTCTGAATGACTGAAACACTCACTGCTCAAAGTACAACTGTCCCCAGTCAGTACAGAAGATGACACAGACGCACCAAAACCCAAGCACAGGTTACACGTTACGGGGCGAGTCCTGAGGCAGCGATGATGCTCGTAATCCACTGCACTGGAATTTGGCAAATAGCACCGGGTTAACCACGCACACCTTCTTTACAGCAAATGCTGTCACACCATGGTTTGTCTGAAGCACTCAGCCCCTTCCCCCACGCAAAGGCAGTTTCTCCAGCTGCAGAGTTTCCTCGGTGCCCTGGGCTGGGGGGTCTGTCTGACTGGGCAGCGAAGGCTCTGCCCGAGCTGTGCCGCATGAGCCTCTCGCTGCAGCGGTCGTGTGTCGGAGGCTGTGGGACTCTGGAGCTTGTGGAACCTGCAATATCTGCCAGCAGACTTCGGTCCCGTTTCAGGAAATCATCGCTGTGCAAAGAAGCTCATCAACATACACTCAAGCTCTGCAGCAGGCAGTGAAAAATCTGCACCATCTCAAAGTCGAGCGTGTACTTTCCTGAGGCTCTCCCAGTGTAACTGGGCATGGCCTCAGGTGCCAGCTTAGGCAAGAAGGTGTTTCCTGGGGCCGGTGAAGATAATTGTGTCTCTCTGTGGCTGCTCTGTGGCATATACAGGATGAGGGTTTCCTTCCCCAAACAAGAGACGCTTTAAAGAAGAATATTTGGGACATTGATTTTTTAAATATATTTAAAGGAGAAAGTCCAAACTCGAGTGCCCTCAAAAAAATTGTGATTCGTTTGTAACACAAGCAACTGGGAAATGTACTTAATTGAAAGAGGAAATAATTTTAGTCAGCTTCAAATTCTTTCTGCTTCAAACACTTATTCAGCTCAAATATTTGTATGAAAAGATGGTCTGGTGAAAAACTGAACCCTGTGATTAATGGCCAAAGCCTTCCTATCCCCACCATTCATCTAAGCCATCCAAGAACTCTTTCAAAAACAGAAAAGATTTATTCAACATCTTTAACTACACCACAAGCAGGAAGAAAGTGTTTTTAAAGTACAGCTACTTGTAAAGCTTTAATTTCACAACAGAATGAAAACCAGCTCAAATATATGTTTCTTCTTTTTCTGCTTACCCATCAACACATCATACTCTGTTATCAAAGACCTGCTTGGATCTCTCCAGTTTATCACCAGCGAGATTTTTAGTGTTATCTGAACTTTTCTTTTAGGTCCATTTCACTTTCCAGACATTCCAGTCAGAGGAACACTTTGGACCTCCGAGTGCAGACGCTGGCAGTCCAGAGGCAGAGGGTAGATGGGAGGCTCTCGATTACTGTACTCAGAACCTTTGTTATACATCCTGTAAACAGCTAATGCCAAATACCCAAGAAAGGAACTTGGCCTTGTCTGGATGCAGGATTTTGCCCGTCTACAAGTGCTTGGATTTAGAAAATGGTTGCCCTATTTCTAGATAATATACTTTTATAATCTATGTTGTTTCAGAGCTGAGCACTGTCATTCTAAAATGATAGCACTCATGAAGACCTGAACTGCCATAGCTGCAAGCACAATGTATGAGCCATTTTGTTATTTTGGTTCCACTTAACCATACAGGCAGATCCTTACATTCATGTAAAACCCATTATTTCAGCTTATTTTGTATCTGTGAATTTCCCTGCTGCCCTATTTTCTCACTCAGATGAGGGGTTCTTTTTACAAGAACTGAGCTGATTGGTGCAAAACCAAGGCCAGTGGAATGATAGTCCTGTGCACTGTCCAAATGTATTTCTAATCAGAACAGAGCTAGGGTGCAGCCTCTCTAGATGTCCTCCAGTTCATCCTTAAAATAAAGTATTCTGATATTTCCAAGCCCGATGAAAATAGCACTGATGAAACTAGAAGCACACTGATTTTCTACAGTGGTTCCAACCTTACACTATCACCCTGTTCAAGTTGAAAATGCTTTATTTTAAAAATAGAATACAGTACCACACCAGTGCAAAATTCATAGGCTGGGAGAGCATTACAGAGGGTGATACACACATGTCTCTAAAGCTCAGGAAGGAACATCAAAATAATAACAGCAATAAGTTCAATCACATGACTGTTACTAAGTCAACATTCCAAGTGTTAAGCAAGACAAGGTAGCATTTTCCTCAAACTGTTTTCATACCTAGTCACTGAGTTAAAAATGGCTACTTCATTTCTGGCTCCCTGAAATAATATGATGAAAAATGGGTAGCTTTAAAAGAGAAATTGTGTTGAAGTCAAACCAAGCAAACTCTCACATGTACCTGCTAGACATTTATGGTCAAATATTGTGTTTGTAGTGGATCTCCAGGATTTTTTAGGTGTTTGAATCCCAAATACAGGCATTCAAAAGCCTCACTTTGCCTGGAGGTATATAAAATGTCTAAGTCCCCAAGCTCTTGTAGGTGATATTTCCTGAGTGGCTGAGTGGAACCGTGAGAGTTGATGCCTGAGCCTTGTATTTCTCAAGGAAAATATTGCATCCCATAGCTGGCATCCAAAATCCAGTTCAGAAAACACCCCGGGTGCAGATACATTGGGTTGGACCATGTAGGAAACATGGTCAGGGATCTCTCATCACTCTTCCTGCCCTTGTACTCATCAGCTGAGACACGGAAGACAGTATTTTTTTGTTCATGCCTCTGTCTTTTGAAGGTATCTCGCACCTTCCGAGAACGTTTTAACTTTAGGCATCTCTTGCTTTCCAGAGCAAAGACATTCAACATCTGTTCTTCCCACGCTTCTCCAGGCTGCACAGAGAAGCAACATCTTTGTTAGAACAGAGAGAGTGCAGGGAAGGAAGCGAAGGAATGGAAGAACTTGTGTGATAATATAGCTCAGTGGTTAGCTCTCTCACCTAAGTAAAGAGCGGGCTGAATCCCAGTCCCTGCTCTCATGATTACTTAATACGGGATGCTTAAAATTTCATCGACGCAGGCACTGAAGCCTCTTTTCTTGTAGCTGAGTGCCTTGAATGCTAGGCAATGAAGTATTGCTCTCTCTTTTGCCTAATGAATATTTAATTATTCTCAGTGAAGTAAAGCAGCTTCAACAAGAGGAATTATGGCTCTTTTTCTGTCTGTCCTCAAACTAACCACTGATCTATTGGATAAAATGGAGCTCTCTTTGAAAAGCATGAGCCCAACCATGCATTCAAGGCAGTAAATACCAAAAGAAAGGAAGTTTCTTGCTATAGCCTGAGATTAAGCACTTAAAGCATTCAGAGTCTCCATACTCCTGATATTTTCTGTAGACTTCGTTGGTTTCCTGCTCAGCGTGCTCTGGGTCTTTGGGTTGTACAGCGTAGGCATCTGAGGCAGGTGTTGGTGGGTAAGGCAGCTCGTGCACCTTCCTATTGCCTTCCAGCCTGTCTGGTGCTTTGGAGTCTCCTGTAGTCCCCAGCTCTGGTCCTTTGAGACCTGCACCCAGCTTGCAGACATCCTGAGTCGCTCTGACCCGCATGGGTCTGTGGTAGGGCTGGCACTGCAATCAGAGGCCCCGTGCCTGGCCCGCTGTGACCACAGCAGCGAGCGGCTGGCTCAGGGGCTGGAGCCAACGGGACAGACACACCATGGGGTTGCCTGTCCCTTTGGGGGAGACGGGTGGCTGGGATTCTGAAATCAGATGCGATCTCCTTATAGGAAAGAACCATGCTGTGGGAAAAAGCAGCAGACAGGAGTTTTTCTCAGGAACACTCAGAATGTCTGTACCTGGGCCAAAACACTAATCTTCAAATACTCAGGGGCCAAAAAGCGGCTCAAAGGCAGCTTGTCAAAAGAAGGCACTTCACTTGGAGGATACCCACGATTTTTCAGTGTTCTCAGATGTATCCTTGACGCAGCTCTTTCATAACTGGCTGAACTCCAGGTGTGATATTTTGGCAAGGAATGTATCTTCTGGGACTGAACTGGTGTGGAAAAGCTGCAGGAGATCAGAACGCTGACTTTGGCTGACAACGTGGGCTAGGGCCTGTGACCCATGAGCTGTGGGCAGGGCAGGGTCCTGGCCCCCCAACTGTGCTGTAGTAGCCACGTTAAATATGCTCTGTCAAGTTTCAGATCCTACTCTGTTGCCATACCATCCAATTTCCATAATTATTTCTCTGTTAAGCTCTGTTTGAAAAGCTGTTGACTTGTTTTATTTCTGTTCAAATGACTCAGTCCTGCTGATAGGAACATTTACCAGCCACAGGCACTGGAGGTGATTCCTGCAGATTTGATCCCATAGAAAAATTCCTTTACCCCTTGGTTCAAAGCTTTGTTTGTAACACATTGTTCTGAGAAGAGACATTTCCTCAGTCTGGATGGACTGGTAGGACCTTAGTATAATTGGAATATATTCCATTGTACTCTTACTCTGTCTTTGCTCTTTGCTCTTCACCTTAGTTTAGGAGTGGTCTTTGGTAGGGCAGTTACAAAATTGTCAAAAGGCAGGGTCTGAGGTTTTTAGAATGAGTTTGGCTGGTGCTGTACGGGGCGCGGGGGCATTGCAGCCGAAGAGCTGGGCTTGACTCAGTGCTTCAGGATTCAACCTCTGCCTCTTTCACATTTCCCCGATCCCCAAGTAACTCGCTTTCATGCTGTGACTCCCTTCTCTGTTACAGTGGAAATAATGATAGAGGCGGAAAGAAAGACTCTCCAGCCAACCTTCTTCAGAGGAAGGCTTGCCTCTTACCGTGTGCTCGCACACTTCTCCGCCCAACGGGACCCTGATCACTCCTCTAGCACAGAAGTAATAATCATAAGGTGTAGATTTAATGTTTTCTGCCATCAGTATGATTCACTGCAAGACTTAAAACCTCACTGTTTATACTGCTCGGATAAAGAGCACTGTAATTAGAGAGCAGCAAAATTTTCATACTACTTAATTTATAAGGCTACATATACTCAGCAACAGTTGGGGAACAGATTTGTTGATATAGTTAATAATGTACAGCACTGGTGGTAATAGCACTGGACCAGTACCTCACAGTTACAGAGCATCTCCCATCCCTTGGTATGTCACTGTGACAAATCGGCGGGGACACTTTATTGAGGGTACAAATATTTACACTTACCAGAACTTTTGGTATGTTCAAAATATACTCTTAATAGCTGGTGTAATATATTTCCTGAATACTTGTTGAGTGTTCCCAAGTGAGACCTAAGCACTGTGACGTTTAGGATACAGTTCTTATCCCCTCTAGCAGAGTTGTCTTATCAAGAGCCCAGCCTACAAATCCCAGGGAGTGACCCTTCCACACCTCTCAGAGCTGGCAAGGCCTTGGCTGGACTGTGGTGTCCAGCTCTGGGCATTGCTCTTCAAGGAAGGAGTGGGCTGCTCAGGACAGTCCAGAGAGCAGTAGTGAAAACAGGCACAAACCAAAAAACCCACATTCAATGAACCAAGACTCCAAGAGCTGTTGTTGTGTAGCCTAAAGGAGAGCAGACTTGTAGGGAGAAGGATATACATTGTTCTCCCAGTCCATGGAGACAAGACTTTGTGTGTGACAAGAAGTAACGGCCTTGAATTGCAGGAGGAAGGACTCAGGTTAGCTGTTGGAAAAGAGGCTGAAGGGAGGGATGCTCTGGAGGAGCTCTGCCTGGGGAGCTGGTGGAGTTGCTCTCCCTGGAGGCTTTAGTGCAGGTTAAACAAACAAAGCTGTCAAACCCACAAAGACCCGGTGCCCATTGAGGATGGCTGGGACTTGGTGACCACATCTCACGCTTCTGAGTCCTTTGTTCGGGTGCCTCTCTGTTGGTTTGATGGCTTCAGGTGCCTTTTCAAAGTTGTTGAAAGTGTTTTCTTCAAACTCTGAAATAATTCATTTTTGGACAGAGGCCAAGGGTGGAAAGCATCTAGGACAAAGTCACACCTTTTTTTAGATGCTAACTAGATAAAGGGTCCGTGTGCTCTGAAGCATGACATTGGTTACTACAGATACCTTAAGTAGATGGATAAAACTGCACCACAGAAATACACAGAGCAGTAATATCATTGGATTTCCTGCTGAGAAATGTATGATGTCACCTCCACACATGATGAGCATCTCTGGTGTGCAGCAAAGCTGCTGGAGCAGCTTTTTGAAGTTGTAGCATGACAGGCTTTTGGCAACTGCTTGGAACAAAGCTGCTCTGATGGTTGTTTGATTAAGCAAATCTGCTGTGGTAAATGTCTGAAGCCAAGCTGTTTCTGCAGCTGTTGGAGCCCCGGCGAGTCCCGCAGTTTTCAGAGAGAGAAGGCATTTGTAAAGAGTGAAGAGATGGGAACGGAAAGGAGGGGAAAGAGGAAGGTTTTGAAACAGCGTGACTACATGCAGCATTAGAAACAGAAGTATGTTTGTTTTCAGAGAGCTTTGTACAACAAAACTATAATGCCATCTTGGGGTTTCGGTGATACTGCCGATTAGAATATGCAGGATTCCTCGGGCTCTGTCTGCTTCTGTAAAACACACTGAACCAGAGGCTTTCAGAACGTCGTTAAAGCTGCAAAGTCAAGTAATCCCAAGGTGGGGAATGCCAGAAGTCAGGCCGTATGCAAACTGTACTCATCTCCCCTGTGCAAATGCCTTCAGTTACATGGCCACACAGGGGTTTTTCCTCAAGATCCAAGCCTCAGCCAGCACCCGGGGGTGACAGGTAGTCTTGAAGTGATGGCTTGTGTTCTTGCCCTTGTTCAGTGTAAGTCCCCTGCCCTGTTTATTTCACAGTATTAAAATCTCTTCTGACAATAGAATGATTAATCTCCTCTCGATCCTTTCAGCGGTCCTCTTTGCTGTCCTCTTTGCTGTCCTCATCGCTGTCCTCATCGCTGTCCTCATCTCTGTCCTCATCTCTGTCCTCATCGCTGTCCTCATTGCTGTCCTCATCGCTGTCCTCATCTCTGTCCTCATCGCTGTCCTCATTGCTGTCCTCTCCGAGTGCCTCACAAGTAGGGATATATTTTCCTTTATGATACCCTTCTAGCAGTTAAAGTGCTATTGCTACTTCTGCCTTTTGCAGAGATGAGGTTCAAACTACCCTGTAGTTTGGGATGCTCAGTTCCAGGTGTGCTATCTTGAGCCTTACCATAGCAATTGAGTTTTTCCAGTTGTAATCCTGTTGACCTGAGCGTGCAACACTTGTGTGAGCCAGGTCACGGGAACTCAGGGGAGGCACACAGAAAAGGAGGCTCTATAAATGAAAAGCTTTCAGTGGACACGACTTGCCAAGAATTACACAGGGGTATTTGGGGAGAAGGTGTATAGTGCTATTGTAAAATAAACTAAACAGATAAATAATCATGCAATGAAGAAATGCACCCACCTAGACACAAACAAGCCAATCAACAGTCTCCGTGGTTGGATAACGGTAGTTTTTCCCTTTCCTAATTTCTGAACGCTTGGTTTGGAGTCTTAAAAATGTTCCATTGTACTTTTCTATGTGTGGATAAGCTTCTCTTTTTTCAAAGCAAACTAGAAAAGAGAATGTCCCCCGTGTTCCAGCTGTCATGCCTAAATGAGCATGTGTTTTATCACTAGGTTAGGAAAATGTAGGTGCCCCACGTAGTCTCCTGACATTTATGCTAACAGAATAACTAGGAATAATATTTTCTGTCCTCTCTGTGGACCACAAAAAAATGATAGAACATTTTGATGGACAGTTTCCAACCTATTTTCTGACAATGGCTGGATTGTTGAAGTCAAAGTTCTTGGGCTCCGCTGCAAGGTCCGGACAAATTGCACATCCACAGGACACAGATGTTTGAATTTGTTCCTGCAAAGCATAACCACTTCTGGCTCTACCAGTCACTGCCTCAGTCTCATTTTCTCCTTAATCTTGCTCCTCATTCCAGCTCCAGTTCCATTTCTTAGCAAATTTCAGTTTCTTCCACTAGTTCCTTTCCTTTCTGGCTTTTAATCTGTTCTGTCTCTCCTGGCCCCTTTTCCTTCTCCACCATAGCTTCCTCTGTAGACTGATGTCCAGCACAAATCCCTCACCCTGAGAGGATCCTTTAGTCTCTCTCACAGTTGCCAACATTTCAGCAACTCTTCTTATTTTTTTCCTTTCTTGCTGGCCCTGAATCTCTTCCCCTCCTTTTCCACGTGCGCTTTACCATCCCTATCACCACCGCCATCCCAGTTCCCTCTTCTTTCTCTCCGTCTCTGCGTTCTTGTCTCCTGGACCCAGTCAGCTCCTCATCTCCAGGCAGATCAGCTTTTTGCAAGCTCTGCTTTTAAATAGTGCAGCTTCCTCCTTCTTGCTTCCTGTTTGGAGTAGGTGGGAGAAACAGAGCTTCTGCGCTCCGCCTTGGACCGCAGCCCAGTATGACGCAGAGCTGTAGTTGCAAGGAAAATCCTGCTCAGCCTTGGTCTGGAACATGTTCTATAATTACAGAATCTTTGAGAAATGCAACTGCTGACACCTGAGACTTCTGCACTGAGCATGTGTGAACTGCTTTTTTTGGGGTTTTTTTCCAAAGGACTAGAACTTGGCCAAATTTAACAAATTCTCTGAAGAGCTGGAGAGAGGTACATCCTTGAACTAATGGCAAGCCTCTGCCAATTGTAAGCCCATTCTACCAGTCATAGCAGCCCTAAAAAATTTCAGCAGAACTCTGTTGGGTTCTTTTTACAAAGAAAATGACGTATTTTCCCGTAGCCTTGATCTCAGAAATGACTGAGTTATTTGTTTCCAAAAAAAACAAATTCAGCCCGAGGCAGATGCTCGGTGTGGAAAATTTCAGTGCAAATAATTAAACTTTGGCAAAGTTACAAATAACTGAAAACAGAGTCTCATAATGGGAAATGTTGGACAACCTTTCTGGGCATGTGTGCATCCAGGCCTGCCTGTAATACAATGTCCATTAACAGTTGGAGCAAAAATTCTTTTCATGGTCATCAGAGAAAAACTGATGGCTTTGCTGTCATTACGGCATCCAGCTTCATCCCAAAGCCATTGTGGGAGGGTGCATTGAAGCTACTTTGAAAGCTTTGTTTTCATTAAGGGACATTATTCTATTTATGATAAAATAGTTGCAATTAATGCCAGATGGATAACTCCAGCCATTCAGAGAGCCTGGATCGGGTCTCACAACATCAAGAAAGGGATTCAGAAGTTGTGAGACTGAAAGAGGGTTGGGAGGAAAGTGGTGATTTCTCTTCCAGTTGCTGAGCTTTGGAGGTGTTTTTGCCATATCATCACATCCTTTTCTGTAACTGCAAAGGCAAATGACTCCACTTACATATTAGCTAACCTATGTTCTGTTAAACCAGAAGCAGGGACATTGAGACAAATACCAGACACACTGCCAGTGGTCACGACTTTGGCCTCAGAGCCCCGTGCCGTCGTTGGTGCCTTTTCTGTTGCCTTTATTCTGGACAACGGGTCTGGGTACTGAGTGCCCAGCTGATGCACAGCCTCTGCTTGTCAAGGTGCGGCGAGTCTCTTGTGCATTTGAGCCCCTTTTTTCCATGGATTTATCAATTGGGTTTGAGTTCTGTGGTTTTTTGCTGCTTTAATAAACATTAACACCACGGCAGTGCGTGTTGCGTACGCTGGGAAATGAAGGAAGCTGCTGAAGGCTCTGCACAGGGCAAACCCGAGGCAGCACCTCAGCTCTTCTCCTTTGGCAGTAGCAGTGTATGAGTGGCTGGTACCAGGAAGGATTCTAAACCCAGACAGACTGGAAAAGCTCCAAGAGCTGCCAATAAATTTCACAAAGGTCAGAGATTCTATGACTGCAAAAAAAAAAGAGAAAAAAAAAAGTTTCTTTTGAACTGGATTAATTTAAGCTAATTTTTTCAGGAGAGCTTTTTCAAAGTAGCAGTTGTGTGGAAGGTTGGCTTGGCTCTCAGCAGAAGGCTTAAGAGATCCACCCAGACACCTGAACCACTGAGTACCAAGCATGGTGTAGTAATGACATAAAATCTGTGGGGCACCTAAGCACCAAGAGAGGGGAGGCTGTTTACTGCTGTACAGGAAACTGTACCAACAGTGAGCTTATTTAGAGAAGAGAATACTGCATGTAAATGTTAGGGCCACATTTCCCTGATGAGGAGATTCACAAGGATGCCTGGGAAATCAGGAGGCATTCAGTTCTTCAGACTTCTGGCACTAAATTCAACAAAGCAGTTGCAGAGAGGTTACTGAGATGAGTTGCTGTGATCCTTAATTAGCAACATTTTGTTATTGAAATCCAGAAAGTGTACTCGTCCTCTTCCTCTGCAGTGCTTAGTTAAGATAGATGAGAACTGTCTGTAGCTTTGCCCTGACTCATGGAGACTGGGGGGAGTTGAAGCAGGTAGGGAAAGCCTCTAAAGGGACGGGGTGGCAGAAGTACCATACCCAAGTAATTCTGAGACTCACTACATTGACTCCTGAATATGTGGATCCCAGCACCGTACATCATCATCTGCAGCCAGACAGAAGGTGCCAGCTCCTCAGATGAGATGCAACTCCCTTATCTTTGGTTGTCTGAAACAGGCAGTTGGACCTGAGCTCAGCACCTCAAGTTCACTTTACTGTCAAGGGGAAGAAGGAGGCATCTTGTGGAGCACAATCCATTTCATATGATGTAGATGCACAAAGACAGGCAAAAGAATGACGCTTGGGGTGACTAGTTGTTGGTGTGGCCTGTAATGGCTGTCTAGGGGAAGGACTTTGGTATAAATTAATTTATATAGTCAAGGAAAGTCTTGAAAACCGTGTGCTCTTTGAGGTTGGAAAATTTAGTTAAATATGTTTTAAAACACCTCAAGATGCCGAAGGGATGGGTCTCATTTATAGCTCTGCTGTTGGGTTATTTGGTGCCACAGCAGGGCTGAAGTATGCTGCTTTTTTTTTTTCTTTTGTCAAGTAAGAGTGAAAACCCACAGGCTGGTGGTTCTCCCAGGAGCTGCAGTGCTGCCGTGGCCGTGCTGGGCGAGTTCCAAGCCACAACCACATTCAGAGCGATTACTGGGACATTCCTTGCAGTTCCAGCTGCATGTTGCTCATTAGCTTCCTGTTCTAAAATAGCGAGGAATGTCGCTATCAGCATCTAAACATTTATTGCTTCCTTCCCCAGCAGCAAGCACAACTCAGTGGCAGGCCTCAAAGTGTGGAACCTGCCCCTGCCCCTGGTAGCACCTGGGTAGGTGAAGGGCTTGGATGGCTGCACCCATAGCGCAGACCCGCTGGGCACGGGGCGCGTGCTAAGGCAATGTACTGTTATCTTCCACAGCAGGAGTTCCCTTCAGGGAAAGACTCCAGTTTATTGTAATACTTGCATTTCACGAGGTGCCTTGAGAAAGGTGAATTATTAGGGACTGGAAAGCAGTTAAAATCTCTCTACGGCAAGCGACTTGACCATGACTGGCGATTACCTGAAAGTGCATCTCTTATCAGGGTTCCTACTCCGCGGAGGATTTTCCGATTGTTTAAAATGATTTTCAGTCTTCCTTCTGGCATCAGTCTCCAAAAATGAGAGCACTTCAGACATCTCAGGTTTAAGCACTCAAAACCGCTACGTGCTTTTAAAAGCTTTGGCCTTACGGTAATACCACACCTGCAAGTGGAAATGAAATGGGCCCGCGCAGCTTTGCTGTATTCTGCTGCCACATCATTGTCCCGGTGCCAGAACAGCCAGCCACAAATTGATTCCACCAGCACTGAAGGAAGTATTATGCATAAAAAAGGAAATTATGTCTAAAGTTTATGAAAGAACCTTAACTCAGGATTTCCCGTACTTTTAGTTTTTGTGTTATTTCGGAATGAGAGTCAGCAACCTTAACACCATCTTAATGCAATTTTGTGTGCACAGACTGGAATTTCCCTTGGTTTTTCGGAATGTAAGTGAAGTGAACACATGGGCCCAGCTGAAATACAACTAGGAAAATATTTTTATGTAAGTAAACACTGTCGGTTGTAAATGTTTACATTTTCACTCATGGAAGAGAAATCGGTAATACCAAATATGCCACATGCATCCTTCCCTAACAGCCAACAAGGAGTTCAAGCTCTTTTTGGCATCACCCACAAAGGGAAAAGAGCAGGGACTTTCCTCTAAGAACCCTCTTTGGTCTAGTCTGCCACCAGTTTCTATAGAGACAGGATTCTCAAAAATCATCCTCATTTATAGCTATAAATAACTCCCAATGTTCCGTGCAGAAGTGGAGCTTAACCACAGAACTTACTGGGCACGACTTGGGCATTATTTTGGAGAACCAGCAGTCCCAGGTAGATGAAATGTTTGTGTGAGAGTTTATATGGCCACTGGGGATGGAGAAGGAGCCCAAAGGCAGCCTGTTCATGCCACCTTTCCATTCTGGGAAGGTGTCCCCTATTGCTCACATCACCAGCAGTATTGCTGCAGTGGTGGTGGGAGCTCCAGGCTGCGCATAGCTGTGCTAGTAGGAGGACTAGTACTGCCTTAGCCTCGTGCAGCCCCTGCACAGACCGAGGGTCACCTGCTTCTCGGCTGATGTTTCTAGGACTTCTGAGTTCTGCACAGTTGGTGATGTGTTTTTCTTCATAACAGCAATGTGAGATAAGAATTGTTCTCTCTATCTTACTGAAAGAGCTCGATTTTTAATGTACTTTGGCACTTTGCTGGGAAGCTTAAAACTCTTAAATGCTTGAAGAAGCAGGAGGGGCTGCAGAAGTGCTCCCCGGGGTGCCAGCTGTCTCAAAGGGCAGTCTCTGAGCAGAGCATCCCCCTCTCCCTACCCTGTGCCTTGGTTTCCACGAGAAGAAACTCTGTGCACGCCGAGGAGCCGAGGCCAGGAGCGCAGCTGCTCTACAGCCTAGACATGGCCATAGGCACCTAGACAGGGGTTCTGAAAGCACCAGGTACCTAATTTCTATTGGTCTCTATGGCAAACAGGCCCTCCAGTGCCTCTGGAAATCCTACTGACTACTTCCTGCATTCTTTAGCAATTCTGCCTCAAGTGACTGCTCGAGATCACAGAATTAGCCTGTGGCTGCCATGCTAACCAATGGCATGGTCTTTCTTCTCTGCCAGTAAAGGTTCATTAGGATGAACTGAGCTGGGGCAGGTTCCCAGCAGGACTAGACACTTTTCCTGACGGGGCAGAAATGAGCTGTGAACCCTCTGTCAGCTCTCAGGAGGGGCTGGGGCTTCAGGCAAGATGTAGGTACTAGGAAGTGTTTCCACAACAAGGAATTTGGTGTGTGTATAAACCTGGCTCTGTTCTACTGTCCCGTCCTGTAAATCCTGCCTGCTGCTAAATATATTTTGTGTTGGTTTCCCCACAACAAGAGGCTTTCAATTGCTTTGCACAGCCATGGTGAAATACTTCCATCGACAGATGCATTACTGAAAATGAAAAGTTATGGAGGAAATGCAAATACTTAATTGAGGCAATATTAGATTTAATACATGTTCTTTAGAGTAGAAATCATCAATATATGTATGTGAGCCTGCAGTTTGTAAGTTTAAAATGTGAACTAAAACTGGTTGAGGATAGCAAATAGAAAGAAGACTTTTTTTCTTTTTAGGTAACTTCTATTTTTCTAAACCTGAAAAAGGAATCGGTGGGAAATTCTGATAAGCTTCCTGCAGGAATATTTCACCTCAGGGAAAAGAGGAGCCTGGGGGTTGAAATGACCATAATCATCTTGTTTGCCCAGAGTACCACAGCGTGTTGACAGCTCTGGATTTGCTGGCCATCTCAAGTCTTTCCTCGGTTGCTCTTCCAGCCTCTCTAACGTGCAGCGCGTGCGGGAAGGCCAGGATGCTGGGTGGAAAGCTGAGAGAGGCTCTGCTGCCCTGCGAGCTTTGTTTCCCAGGATGCTGGGTGGAAAGCTGAGAGAGGCTCTGCTGCCCTCTGAGCTTTGTTTCCCAGGATGCTGGGTGGAAAGCTGAGAGAGGCTCTGCTGCCCTGCGAGCTTTGTTTCCCAGGGTGCAGCCCAGCGTGCCTCGGTGGGGAATGGTGGCACAGCACAGACCCCAGAGGAGAGAGGACTAGCTGCCTCGATTCTGACAGTACTTTGGGCCACAGCAGCACAGTCAGGTCCCACGGCGTCGCAGCAGGGGAACAGCCCTCAGGAGCTGCTGCGCTTTGTTCGCTCCTGCCTTCGCTGTAACCCTCACCCCTGGCCTGGCAGCTCTGCGCATCGCAAACTGCAGCTGGGACAATCTGCAGGGCTGGAATCCGGAGGTGGCTGATGCAGCTCCAATTTTCATAGCCTGCTTTGTAGCCCGAGAAGGTTCCTTGGTTCCGTGTAAGTTATGTTTCTACAGGACACTTAGGTTCGCATGTTCCTCTGCAGTTCTGTGTGGCTGTCCTGGGTGCTGCTTCACTGAGACAGTCGGAGTCTTCAGCTACACAAAAGCTATGGCAGGAGTGCTCATTTTCATTGCTAAATTGAAACCAAAACATAATTGGTACAGGGCACGGGGTCTGGCGTAGCTGCCTGCCGGGGCTAACCCACGACACACAGTTCTACTCAGATAGTGCCGAAGCCACTGCGTGAAAAGCAGGATGTCTGGACTAGAGTTTTAATGGTAATTACACCAATGGTAGCAGCCTTGTTTCCTACAGATTTGTGCTTTGTGGTTGGATTTTCTGGTGTCTAAGGAGGTGTGACCTCTACCTGAGAGTGGAGGACTCCTGTTTCTCCCCAGTCGATGGATCGGGGATAGGGATGTACTAACAGCTGGGCTCATCTCCCGTGCTCTCACGTAGCAAGGGCTTTTTCTATTTGCCTGTTTGCATGGACAAAAGGTCTCTTAATTTCTGTGAGATTGCCCTTCTGATGACTTTGGTTGAGACTAATGAACAGACTCGAGATGTACATGGAGAGGAGGAGGCAGACTCACACATGCACGCATGTGGGATCTGGGAACCTCTGAACCAGGCTAAAAACAGTGACAAGCCCTCGGTACTCCGGCAAGTCCAGTTTGCTCAGGACAGCCAGTGATTGCCATCAGTGTTTTATACAAGTCAAAGCCAAGCATTAACCAAATATCCAGTGCAATCTAGGAGTGTCTAATATGCCAAGGCCTGAACTCTTCCCCGTGGAAATATATTTGCCACTACTGGAAATATTTGTTTTTCCTGTAGAGGATTCTGATTCTTGTTCAGCTGTGGCCATCAGTTTCAGTATTAGCTAGAACTGGCTTTGTAATGGTGTCTCTACAGCGGCGATCCCTGCGCGTTTAACTGCGGGGGATCTTTCATCCTCATTTACTCTTTTCTTCCAATCTCTAAGAGATGTCTTTCCGTTAATAGCATTCCCGGCTTTTTGTTCGCAACTGGATCATTTCCAGAGCTGGAAGGGACACGTCCTCAGGGTAATGGCTCTCTCAGAGCAGGCCCAGAGCTAATTGCTGCCGGTGCCGTGATCCGGAGTCACACAGGGCAGCTGCTGGGGCCGGCGGGCATCCCGCTGCCACCCCAGCGGGGTCGGTTCACCGGCCTTCCTCGGGGTGGGAGTCCGGCCCTGGCAGGGGTGGGTGAGCACGGCTCTGGGGGAGGTGGGTGCAGGAGGAGAAGCGTGGCCGGTCACCTCCCCGGTGCAGCTCACCGCACCAGATCCCCCCTGTCAGAGCCCATGGGAACTGCTAGCGGGGAGGTTCTTCACCTCCTGAACTGCCAGTGTTCTTTCTTTTACATGGACAAAGCCTCTGTTTTCTGTGCCTTATCTCTGGCCTGCTCTTTTATCAGCTGCACAGGTCTTGTGTTGAAACAGATACCCCTAGGACGGCCAAGTCAAATTGACTGAAGGTACAATATCACTGAGCAGAAATTAACCGGTACAGAGCTCGTGTGTGGATAGTCTCTGGCAGAGGTAGAGTGGCCTCACAATAACACTCCTCATCAGATGGAATCACTCCAGCAGCCCAGTGCTGCTACCCCGCCGCTGTTAACGCGCGCTCGCCGCTCCCTGGTGCGAGCCCTGGCACTCGTAGGACGTGCGCTGAACTCATCCTGCTCCTAACCCAGAAAAAGACACTGGAGAAGCAAATGATTTCTGTCTGAGGCTGGTGAGCTGAACCCACCCAGCACAAGGGCTGGAGGACAGCTCAGGATAGCCAGAAGCAGGGCCACCAGAAGGGAGGAGCTGCCCCTTTCCAGAGCAGAGAAATGTTAGGCTTGCCAGGAATATTGTGGGACGATTTGTTCCGAGGCGCAAGAGAAGAGGGAGACGTTCAGTGGGCAGAGGGAGAGCAGGGGCTGATCGGCCAACGGGTGACTCTGTCAACAGCAGGTACAAATCAGGGCTGCTTTGGATTTGCAGCTCAGGATTGACCTGGAGTGTGTTCTGTCTGGTCTGCCAAGCTTTGAGCTCACGTTGCACCTTGCCATCGATGGAGGGATTGATAAGGGTCTCTGCCACAAGGATCTGTCTTTTCTGCTTGGTCAAATCTTTTTATAAACTTTGTAGGAACTCGGTATCTGTCAAATGTCCATCCCTTGCAAAACTTCCCTGAAGTTGGCCGGCAGGATCTGAGTTACTACAGGACAAGAAGCACTTGTACAGAGTGAGACAGAAGGCACAATAGCACAGAATATATTTTCTTAGAAAAGGAAGGGTGAAAAAAAGTGTCACATCATTAATTTCCCATTTTTTAAAAGCAGAATTTCAAAAAATCACTAAAACATCGACACTTAGAGAAAGAAAAGGAACATTTAGGAACATGTCAGCATTCAGGAAAAGGGAAAAAAAAAGCATTTTAGAAATCATTACTCAAAATGTGTTGACCAATCTAATAAAACTACAATGCAATGTATACGTTACATCTTTACGGAACCTGGAGGCTCCCGGAGAGCACTAGCACATACTTTACCCATACGTTAAGTGCAGGGAACAGAAATATTTCATAATATGCACACCTTCCCAGGAAGGCAGCTTAGTAAAGACAACCCGAGATTAGAAAGACAATTCCACCGTGGGCTGTAACTCTAATTTACAGCCACAATAGCACACCCGGCACGAGCCTCGCGTGATGCAGTAGCATTCCATTATTTCTAAGAGCTGCAGAGCGAACCTTTATCCATCTCCCAATACTAAATATATCAAGATGTGACAATCACTCCTTTCCTTATGGATTAAATAACAATTTGGAATGTCATATTGGGATCTAGCGAGCCATACGCTGCCAGCCATCGACGGGGAGCCGCGGTGCTCGATTCCGCTCTGCGGAGCGTTCGCAAGCGGGCAAGCTTGAAGCATAAGCATTAAGTACGTCTGAGGTTTCACTTACATATTTCAGCAAATTGGTCATATATACCTATTAATATTTCCAGTTATTTTTATTTAAGAGTACCTTCACACATGGTGAAGCACAGCAGAAAGGGATGCATAGAGATCCTGTTGCTAATGAAGTGCCCTCGATTGAAATTCCTCTCACAAATATCCTTACACAGAGGAAATATTTTTCCCCTCATAAACTTCACTCCCATTAGAGAACGTTTTATATCTTGACTACAAAATAGAAAGAGATTCTCAAAGCCTCACAAGCCTTTTCCTGATTAAGGTAAACAATTTAATTACCTATCTAAATTGTTAGTCTGCTTCAGTAGGTTGAGTGACGGTTCTCTCTCCTGACAGACTATTTTACCTGGCTTAGATCATGTGCTGTGCTTCAAAGCCGTTATAAACAAAAGCCCAGTCAATCATGTGCACATTATTCCTGCCCATAAATTAGGAAATAAGCTCCGAGTTTGTCCCTAACTTCTACACTTATGTGCCCACAGTTTGGGATTGTTTTAGAGATCCTTCTTGCTTGGATGTGTTCCCAAGGACCTCGAAGCACAATCACAAAGGTGGCATCAACTCTGGCTTGGGGTTTTGTCCAAGCAGGACCCTGTCAGAGGTGAACTGCACGTTAGAATCTGTCAGAAAAACTCGTACAGACGTAGGACTTCATGGCAGAAGGTGTGGACATACAGAAGCCAAGGGAGACGTGACCTGTGCTCACGCTGATGAAGGCTTCCCTGGCTCCTGTTGTGTCCTGGCTGATCTGGCTTTCCCCAGATGTCCTGCCATGTGCAGTGGCCAAGCCTCATGTTTCTCCGTGTTCACAGCAGAAGTGGCAGCTTGGGTAGAAGCTGCTGCGGGCTGGTGCACATGAGGAACCAGGTTAGCAAAAGGGAATGGATTTGCACGTCTCCTGATTCCCTACAGCCCCGGAGCAGGGTTGGTAACCTCGAGCAGGAGGCTGAACAGGGAGCTGGGGGCAGTCGTTTCTTACCGTGCAAGAGCAAAAGCCAGATTTGCCAGAGCTTGTCCGACCGTGCCCGAACTCCCCCTTTTTGAAGTACGTACCCAGCCTAAGAAGAGCCAGCACTGCCCGTTAAAAACGCTTTGAAGATACCTTTAAAAACTAAGCCAGGCTGATTATATGATTACACATTTGTGTGAGAAAAGGGCTGATTTCACCTCTGAAATTACAGGGGTATCCCAACTGCGGATAGCTTTAAATATCAGAAACAAATGTCAATTTGGCTAAAAGATAGGAAACTGCTAAGAGAGCTGGCCATGGGAACGGGGACCTTTGCATTGGGGGTTACCAACTGAAACCCACCTTCAGTCAGTAACGGAAGCCCTTTGGAGCTTCCCTTGATCTGATGATGCTCCATAGCCCGGTACGAAAGAAGTCATTTCAACTCAGATCCTGGTACGTGGATATTACCAGCACCGGCTCCTCCCCGTCATCCCTGAACAAACAAAGAAGTGCCAGCTGCAATTGCAGCAGAGGAGCAAAAAAGTATACATCTCATCTGAAGGTTTTCTGTTGTTCCTTGAGGAGGCCTGTTCATGGGATCAGATGAAAAGATGTCTTCGGTACTACACAGAAAGTTCTTGTTCTGGGGATGAAGAATTCAATTTCCAATGTTGCTAATCCAGTGCCTTTCAGAAGCATTAAATTAAGTTTCAATTAAGTATGTCTGAAGTCATTTGGCTGTTTATCTTTTTGTTTTCTACTCTGTTAAACCTCTCCATCTATGAGGAATGCACAGCAAGATAAATACAGTGTGCAAAGGGAAACAGGGAGCTCTATTTTAAATCACTGGACAACCCTTTTTGCAGTAGTGTAAACAAGGGGTTTACTACACCTAGTGTTGTTGGGTTGGGGTTTGTTTTAAACAGAAGCTATCTGGTATTTTTTCAGCTTTCTCACCCTATAAACAGGCATTCTTTCAGAAAACCTCTCAGAAGCAGTAGTGTTCTTTGCATAAATGTTAATCAGCTTATGCAATGTATCATCTTCATGTCCCTTTAATGAGACCAAGCTCTTCTTGTTGAGCGGGAGATTTCCTGAAGTGTTCTGTTCTTCTTGCCATTTCCATCAGAGGAAGACCTCCCCCCCTTCCCCTGTCAAGTATTTTGCAAACAGTTTACAAAGCTCATCCCTGGCCTGGCAGAAACGCTGCCTTGACGCAGTCTCTGACATCAAAGGGCAGGTTTCACACTACACCTCCAACCAGGGCAGCGACTACTGCTGCTGAAATGGGGAAAGCCCCTTCCTGGCCTTCATTCTGCTCCTCTGGGCACCAGTGCTGATGTACGAATGCTTGTAGATGCAGACATCACACACATGAAGAAATCCTTCTCTCCTAGTAGCAGGCAGTATCTAAATCTTAGCCATTAGCCGTTCTCTGCTGATTGCTTTGAAGGTCTACAACACAGGGAAGCTTTGCAGCCATGCTCTACAGTTTCCTAGTGCCCTTGGGTGTCTTATACCAGGAATGGGGAAAAGGAACATGGAGAAACTTGGAAGTGTTGCTTCTTTCTCTTCCCTGCAGCCGGCTTTAGGCACAAGCGAAACAGTCTGTTCCCAAAGGCTGCAGCCGCGGCTCTGCGACCTCCTTTGCCCATAGCCAAGTGCCTTTGGAAAGCTGAGGTCTCTGCTCTTGCTGGGAAGCTCAGGATGTCCAGGAAGCAGCTACTGTGCTGACCTCTTCCCACAGTAACAGATCTCTGTCTCCCTCTGCGTCTCCTTAGGCTCGCTGCTCCCACTGCCGTTTCTCTGTAGGATTTCCTTCCCATGCCCCAGCCTGCCTCCCTCCCTCCCTCCTCAGCTGGATGTAGCAGAGCTGAGTGTTCTTCACCTCTAAACCACTCCTTTTTAAGCTAATTCCCTTCTCCTTTAGTGAAGGAAAGGCAGTGATAACAGCTAGGTAAACCTTTTATCTAAATTACAGTTAGCAGCTTGGGACCGTCTCCTGGAGGCTGGTGACACACAGCATGTCTCTGGACATGGGAAAAAGCAACACTGAAAAGAAATCTCACCCTCATATCTTCTTTAATACTCAGGAGTTTGACACACTAGGCACTTTCCTCCTCTGCCTCACATGTCAGGGAATCCTGTACCAGAGCAGGGAAGACACTGGAGCATGAATGCAAGCTAATAAGCACTTTGCCATGTCAGCCATCTCCATTGTCCTTCCGGGAGCCACGGAAACAGCGGAGACACCCAATCTGGGAACCAAACCCACCCAGCAACCGTAGCCGGAATGAGGGCTTGGAATGCTCTGCCCTTTCATTTCTCTTTGTCCCTCCCGGCAGCCGGAGGAACAGCAGCTGAAGGCACACCCCAGCCCGAAAGCAGAGGCACCCAGCACCAGGCCCTGAGCGCCAGTCTCAGAGAGACCCATCCCATCCCTCTCCCGGTCCCCACCACTCGCACTGTCCCTGGCACAGGAACGGCTCCAGCCCCCAGACACCGTCACCTGCAGCTCTGGAGATGGGTCAGCTCTCCGTGCTGCTGAGAGCACGCTGCTCTGCCCCCTGCCCGGAGAGCAGCTCCCATTCCTGCGTGGCACCAGTAGAGCCTGCCAGCTACGGCCTTGGCTCCAGGTTATGTCCCGCTTTGACCCTGGTAATTGAAGGCGAGGCGACAGGCATTGCATGAGGCAGTTTTGGTGGGAAAGACAAACGTGTTCCCTCCAAACCCCCGCTGCAAACACCTCGCTCTGCTCAAGCGTGAGGTCCAATCACCCGGCACTTCATCTGTTCTCCAAATGTGCAGGCTGGGAGGATGGAGCTTCTAGAAATTCTCACAGAGGAAATATAAAGTAAAGAGGTTTCTTCAAGTAATAAAAGCAAAGTCTTGAGCTCATCTAGAGCGTGTACTGAAGTACAGGTTAAAGATGCGACTGCACTTTCCCAGGCAGTGAAGATAAGTCGGTGGGTTTGATGCTAAGGGCTCCCGACTGCACCAAGACTGATGTTTGGAGTAGAAGATAAACTGCTTTATGTGCATAGGAATACATTTCAGCCACGGGATTCAGAACAGCTGGAGCCTTAGCCCACAGTTCCACTCATTTCACTGACAATGGCTCTGGGTTTGGTTTATTTCAGAAGCTATTTGGTTTTATTGAGTTGTGTTGTTACTTTCAGAAAGTTTATTTTGGCTTTGTTTTTAAAGTTAGTTTCAATTTTCTTTTGCTGTTCTTGTCTATATCTCTAACGTAACATTAGACCATGAAAATAAATCCCTGTATATTCTTTGCTGTACTTATTAGAGCCTCATTTCCTTGAGCTGATAATGTTCTCATGCAAGAATGAAGGAAAAGGGTATAGAATCGGACCGACAGCATGACTGTTTCCAGTGCTTTAGACAGAACTAGCAAACCATCCTCAGCTCTGCCAACGCCAAACCGTCTGCTAAAGCACAATTCATTCTCTCATACCCTGGAAAGATCTACCGGTGCACGCTGTGTCACCGGGCGATAGGCAGCAGGGTTGTCCATCACACCCTCTGCCTTTCATTCAGCAGCCTTCAAACTCCCTGCAGGCAGCAGCAGGGCTGGGAAGGAGGCAGCCTTGGGGCGCAGGGCCGGGCGCTGTCACTGTCTTGCTGCCATCGTAGCTCAGGGCACTGCAAGTTCCTCCCCAGAAGGCTTGCTGAAGTGCTCTTGAATGGGAACGGTGAAAGGTCGGGAGTGAAAGGAGAAAAGCTGCAGGGCTGCTGGGAATGATCAAAGCCACCTGAAAGTGTAACTGGGTCATGCTGGTGGGATCTCACAGCCAGGTCTGTGAAACCTTCTCCCTAATCAATGGCATCGAAAGCAGCAAAAATGTTGAGCATTTTTAGCGGGATGATTCTAACTGAATTAATGACAATGGGAGGAAGGTCCTTGTGTGGCTCCCATTACATCAAGATGCCTGTTAGAGCCTCGAGTGAAATAGTGGAAAGATCTGGCAGGAGATTGCCTTTTCAAGCTCCTCTTATCAATACTGGCAAAACAAACCAGTCTCTCACAAGGGCAAGTTTAATTTAGTCACCAAACCATCCTGGAAATATAATAGTTCAGTTGAGTTTACAAGACTTGAAAGCTTTTGCTAAATCTTTCTATGATTTTTAATGAAAAATGCTCAGAAAACTGCAAAATGTGAAATAAGTCCATTGCAAATATTTCCAAACCATGAACAGCAATGGTTTGAAATGTCTGATAAAAGCAGGTTTTCGTCTTCCGATAAATTCAAATATGGATGTGCAGTTTGGTCTCCCAAGGTCCTTGTTCTGTGACTGGGCATTTCGTTGACATTTTGTCCTTGGGTCAACGCTTCCATTGTTGCTGCAGCTGAGGCAACTGGAAATTAGAAACCCATTCATCACGTTAAGTTGCCTCCTAGAAGGAAGTTGCTGTGCCCATGCTTTCCACCTCCCCAGTAAGGGTGAGCTCATCGATCCCTCCAGGGAAAGGATGCTGAAGAACAGCATTACCCATCGGTTGAAGTGTGAGACTGGAAGTGGAGCTCCATTTCCTCCTCACAGGCCTGTCTTAGCTTAGGGAGCAGTGTTTGTTGAGAAGCACCATGTGTCCATTCCTCCATGTGTCCATTCCTCCATGTGTCCATTCCTCCGTGTGTCCATTCCTCCATGTGTCCATTCCTCCGTGTGTCCATTCCTCCATGTGTCCATTCTTCCATGTGTCCATTCCTCCGTGTGTCCATTCCTCCGTGTGTCCATTCCTCCGTGTGTCCATTCTTCCATGTGTCCATTCCTCCATGTGTCCATTCCTCCATGTGTCCATTCCTCCATGTGTCCATTCCTCTGTGTGTCCATTCCTCTGTGTGTCCATTCCTCCATGTGTCCATTCCTCCATGTGTCCATTCCTCCGTGTGTCCATTCCTCTGTGTGTCCATTCCTCCGTGTGTCCATTCCTCCATGTGTCCATTCTTCCATGTGTCCATTCCTCCATGTGTCCATTCTTCCATGTGTCCATTCCTCCATGTGTCCATTCCTCCATGTGTCCATTCCTCCGTGTGCCTGCCTGCAAAAACCTCAGCATGTCCCTCTATACTGCGGTGTGTGAAACACTCAAGTGTACAGGGGGAACTGCTGCGCACTATTTCTTTGCCTAAGGAGGTAAAGCTTACATGGCTGAGGTGTCTTTCATTTCACACTGATTTTTTAACTCAGTCATCAACTTTAAACTGCATTACACAGGGACTAGGAGTATTTGTAGTTACTGAAATTTCCTGAAAACTCTCCATGTCCCTCAGCACCACAGCTCCACGGCTTGGAAACCCCTCCAGGGATCACGGGGACTCCACCCCTGCCCTGGGC